>LFLW010203470.1:0-10085 GCA_001262575.1 Conus tribblei | reverse complement strand
AAAAAATTCAGAATAGTTCCAGAGATATTTGCAATTAAACACCCCGCTGGGGCCCCACGGCCCCATGATTTTAGGCGAAGGTTAATACAGATTCCATAATAAAGCATCACTGTGATTATTCACTGCAGAGGTATAGATTCGTGCTAATGTTTTCTTTTTAATGATATAAAAAGGTTTCCAGAGACATGGCAATACCATTAGCTTTATATGATCATGTGTGTTTGCTGGGTGAATATTTCAGTGTATGATGTATGTTTGTTAAGTTGTTTATTTCTGTGCAAGTTCTTAGTTTCAGTAATATTAAACATAGAAAATGTGTATACTTTCTTCTCCTGAAAACCTGAGGCTTTTTGAACGTTTTTCTTTTTTTTCTTTCTTTACGTGTACTAATTCTACATTCCAGTTATGACTCCCTTCAACTCAAGCCCTACTTTTTTTAAAGAATTTTTGGAGGTTGTTTAACGAGATTTTCCTGTACCAACTGAATGTGAAACAATCTCACAGTGATATGTGTGTGCGTGTGCAGACCAGGTATGGCCAGTCCCAATCTCACAGTGATATGTGTGTGTGTGTGTGTGTGTGTGTGTGTGCAGACCAGGTATGGCCAGTCCCCAGCCCGTGGCATCCTCCACACCCCACAGCCGTCCAGCCAGCGAAAGGTCCAGTGGCAGCAGCAGCAGTTACACCATGTCCCTGGGTCTGGCAGCTCTCCTGCAGGACCGGGACACCTCTTTGGCACGAGCTGTCATGAAGACCAGTGCCTCCTGTCCAAAGGTGTCTGCGAGATCAGGCGCCAGCACCCCTGTTCCCATGATCCCCGCAGAGTCCGTGGCAACCGCATCCGCCGGCACCTCCCCAGCCCCGGTTCCTCGTCCTGGCCGGAGGAACCCTCCCACCGAAAACCCTGGCCTGTTGGGCAAGCTCATCAGCAGTGGCTATTCACTGCTCTGGAACAAGTCAGATGTTCCAGGCCCGTCTGCCCCATCTGCCCCTCCATCTGTTCATTCTCATGACACTGTCCTGGCAGACAGTGCCCAAGACCCTGCCAAGAAGCCGAACGATAGCCAGGTGTTTCCCAGTGGGGGTTCCGGCGTTCTTGGTGCTATAACAACACTGCGGAAAAATGGCATTTTGTGACTTTGAGAAAACAGGCCACCTACCACTTGCAGAATAGCATTTTAATTATTGTTGTTGGACGTGGATGGTGGCCGTGTTGACCCATGGTGACGGCTGAGTTACAGCCCTGAACTACCTTTACAGTATGCAACATAGAGGACCAAGTATTGATGACCAACACAGTGAACAATCTTGCCACCACTTTTCATTATCTGAACTACCAAATATTGTTCTCATACATATGTATTAGCGGATCTGTGAATTTTCATTCTGAGTGAGCATCGCATTTTGTTTGTATAAAATGCCAAACGTCTTTCATATTTCATGATCGTGCATACTGACGGACAGACAGCTATCATAAGACGAACACAGAACTGAGCTTTAGTGGTGTCTGGACCTGACATGTGATGCACCTGTTGGGTATTTCAGCAATTGATTCCCCAGGAAAACTTGAGATGGGACAGAGTGGTCTCTTTATTTCTCACGTCACCAAGCATGAAATGGCATATCACATTTGTGTTCTTAATAATTCTGTTGATTTGATGTTGACGTGATTATCAGGCTATGCTGCTATTTGTGTTTGTGGTCTTGCCCTGTCTTTGTTTTAAACTAAACAACCAAGAGGAATACACAAATAAAGTGGAATGAATGAAAAAAATACATCAATTGCGATTTCTTTTCAGAACATTTTTCTTTTGTGCAGTGCGATTTATTGTAAGGGAGGATCATGTTTCCAGAAGGGTGATGGGGATGGAAGAAAAATGCAAAGCGATTTATTGTAAAGGAGGATCTTGTTTGCAGAAGGATGATAGGTATGGAAGAAAAGAAGGTGCAATGGTTTGAGCAAGATGCTCATAGTCTGTACAAGAGGAGTTGCTGCACAAGGAGTGTCCTGGAGGTGGGAGATTTGCCTGGCTCAGTGAAGAGTGTGAAGGGAAGGTATTCCAAGAAGACTCTTTTGTTTCACACAGAGGATTCCAGTCCAGTGCCTGGCGTCCACACCTGGGCAAGAGCAGGACAATGTCGAAGCTGCATGCTAGGATTGTCTGAGACTTCTGTGCATGGACTGGCAGGAAATCGCCTCTCCTCTGCAAGTCTGATTGCATTTGAGACCTCGCTTTCGTTTGCATTTGTTCTGTTAAGCTCTTCCCGTTCCCATCCCCCAAAGCTCCCCTTTCTCCACCACCCGACCCCACCCCCTCTTCCTCATGCCCCCTGTCATTTTAAAATCATTTTACAACCACTTTGTTGGTGTGAGTGTCGATCAGTCAGCTGCCTGGCTCTGTGAGAAATCTTACCATTGCTCTCATTTTGTACTGTGAAGACCATGAATTCGGAACTTGCATCATGATTATACCAGGTGAACTGTGCATAGGATTTTGTCCATACCTGATCCAGCTGAATTTCTTTATAAACAGATTTAGATAAACAAAAATTTCATATCGATAATCAGAATTTTCTTATCATTTAGAGATAAAATGGTGTGGTTTTTTTGGTGGTTGTTTTTTTTAGCAGAGAGAACACAACCACAAATGTATGTCAAGTTTTTATCTTTCATTTTTAACTTCTTTGTATCTTCCGCCCCCAGCCCGACCCATCCGCAAATGTTACAGGCAATGGAAAGCATCTCTTAACCTGAACCATCTAAGCACTTGAATTTTTGCTGATAACTTTATGAACACACATGCATGTGTATGTCTTCTATGAACACATGCCCATGTGTGTCTGCATTTCCCTGAGACCATTTGTTTTCACTTCATATTGCCCAAACACAAAACAGCATCGCTTATCATGTTTTTGTCTGTGCCCTGCTCCCCACACTTTCTACCTACTTTCCCCCTCCCTCATGTGTCAAAACTGACCACAACTGCTGACCCGTGGGGTCCATTGCTCAGTGTCCTGCCCTGCCTTCCATCAGAACCAGAAGGACGTGGGGTCGCAGACATGGCGGATGTTCAGATGGCGCCACCAGCAGTTTTTGCTCATCCACTGCCTGTGTCAAACCCAGGTGATACCTACCCTGCTGATAGACAACACAGTGCAGAATTTGCCACGATTTGTCTCTTGTTGCATGTGCCAAAGTGTGTGTTTTGTGCTCTGTAGAGAAAACCTCCTACATGTTTAGTTCAGGTATTTTTCATTGTGATTGATTTCAGTTTGTGTGTGTGTACAAACTTCATTGCATAAAACTGAAATTTTGCTAAACAGATGTATACCTATGCATTCATTTGTGCAATTTTTATTTAATTGACAAACTTTTTTTTTTTCGTTTTCTGACACTCAATTTCATGTTAATGTATTTTATCTGAGGTAAATCTATTTCTGTGATTTCATTGTGTTAATAACAATGAGGAAGTTGATGATGGAAAAGTATATGTTGCAAAAAAGAAGAACAAAAAAAGGTTTTTGTTGGCACCATACCCCAAAATACTTGTAACAGATGTTCAGTCTGTGACACCATGCCCGTCTTTGCCCTTCACACAGTGTAACGAAGTCATGCACATTGCTTTCAAGTTATCTATTAACACAATACTTTGTTGTACATAGTGTGGCAAGATGTCACATCGTGTAATGTAGTCATGGACATTGTTTTGAAGTTATCTGATCGCACAATACTTTGCTGCACACGGTGTGGCAAGATGTGACAGTGGGACCTCTCCACAATGGCCTGGATCTGTAGAGAGGGGTCGTCACAGGGAGGTAGACTGAACAGCACAAGCCCAAGCATGTGGACAAAATCAGCCTGTGGGCACACGCAACAAACGCTTAAAAAAGTCTGAACAAATTTTTAAAGTGGGTGATAGCGCACCGCCAAAAAAACATAGACAATGAATCACAAGACGGAACATGACGCATTTCAACCTCTTAGGCCTTCTTCAGGCAAGATACACAACACTCAGGACAACGAAAATGAACAAGCAATCACTTATCTTCATCCACTTCAGCGCAATATTGGCGTTGATTCAAAAGCAGTGCCAAAATAGCGCTGATACCACTTGAAGTGTCACGCTGCATTTGGTGACAGTCGTGCTGATGCACTCAGTTTGATAAAACGGTTCAGACCAGCCCTCAGGAAGGGTCAAATGTCATGTTACATGCATAAAAAGCCCTCATTAAGTCTCATGATGTCACATGCAGGAATGAAACAAAAGGGGCCAGAAATGAAGATCAGTTTGAAGTCAGGGGAGAGTTCAAGTGATGAGTTACGATGGTACAGGGACTGACGTTTGGATGGGTTTTTTTTTTTCAATGATTTCACCTTTTCAGCCTTTCCCAGTGTGCAAGTCTGGACAGCCTTGGCAGGTTAGGGCTAATTTGCATAATGGAAGAGGTGTTTCACTAAACTTCTTTATCTCTTAAAAAAATTTTCTGTCAAGAGTATAGGAAACTTAAATGGTATTGTTCTGTAATGTATCAAAATGTCAAGCTACACAATTCCTTTTTTTCCCCAGATAGTTTGAAAAACCCAGTCATCGTTTTTAGCATAATAGTAATGGTTTGAATGTTGGTGGTATTATTAATTGTACTTATATAACACCTATCCTTGGCTAGAGACCAAGCTGTAAGCGCTTTACAGTCTCGCTGTCCTTAACACAACGGGCTGTCTACCTGGGTAGAGCTGACTGAAGAGTTGCCTGCTGGCGCTATAGACAGTCGGTTCCCATATCATTTAATCTGTCAGTTACCTAGTCTTTCTTTCATCTTTTCATTCTTTTGGTTCATGCAATGTGTCTACATACCATCCATATCAATGGTCAAACTGACCTTCTCTGCTGGTGATGGTTATTTTATGTGTGCGCTCGATGCTATTTGTACATACATGTACACATAAAACCTCACTTTATAGTCTCATTCAAAGGACCATTTGGGAAGTGGATTTAGAGCCAATGTTAACTTCAAGGTAAAGATTTTCCTGTACTAAAACGGCCTGGGTGAGATCCAAGCCTGCAACTCCAAAATCACGGGTGCGGCGCATTACCAGCTGAGATGTATTCCGGGCCATGTTTAACATATTTCATGTTCCCAGACTGAAATGTTATATGAGAATCGTTTTTCTTTAGGTGTGCCAGATTTGTTTGTTCTTACTTGCATAGTGGAGGAGCCTCTGTGATGTTGTTGAGATAGCCTTCTGTGTTTACAGCCTGGACAGTCATTCCTGGTTGACAGGTCTGTCACTTGGACAGGCGAGTGCATGTTTTGAAAATGGCAGCATTTCTTCAATCATTTGTATCAGAAAAAATTTCAAGTGAATCATTCATAAAAATCATCAAATTCTGGATCAAAATCACTGTCTGAAGCCATTGAAACCCTGTAAAGAACCTGTGGGGCAGTCTGCTTCTGACATTTGGCCATGAAGACAAATAAAACACAGCAAAAAGGACCCAGCTTGACAGTTATACTTCAGAATTAATGCGATTCAAATCAGCAGGAATTTCTGTTGAAGTTGCTTCTCTTGGCTGTAGGTTTATGCATATGTAAGAGTTTTGAAACCAGTTTGGTAAAACAAGCTTAGTGGCCCAAGCATTGCTCAGGCGAAGGTCCAGAATACATTCAGTGGTGCTCAAGCATTGCATAGGCACAGGGTTACAGGGCTGACCCAGAAAAGTGATTGTGGGTAGGTGAGAAGAGAATCGGCATAGAGAGGTTGAAACTAGTTTGACAGAGGGAGAGAATTATCCAACAGTGTGGTGGGTCATTGTGAGGATGTACAGAAGGGTTATGAACAAAGTTCCACCCTGTCAACAGCTTGCTGAAGCCTTACTAAATGAAAGGGTGAGAATGACTCGATACCAGTGATGGGTCTACTTCAGTGTTATGAAGATGACTCAAAGAGGGCTGTTTGTGGTATTTGCTATGGGTCCAACAGTTTGTTTCTGCATGTTACTGTGGAATGGGCAGCTACTTGTGTTGAAAGCAGCACATATCTCAAATAAGGTGCCACTGTTATTCAACAACTCATAGGTGGGATGTCAGGTAAAGGGATGGACTGTTAGAGGGTATGTGTGTGCAGACTGTCACTCATGTTGTTCTCTTTTTCAGCTTAATAATCTGTTCCTTTTCACACATGCACATATACACACACACACAGTTGTGTGCATGTGTGTGTGAGTGTGTGTGTGTGCCACTTCAGTGCTTGATAATGAATTGTCCTTTATCTTTTTTTCACTCTATAAAGAAAAAAATGGTGGAGTATGTATTGTTGTATCATAGTCTTTTGTTGTTAATTTTTAATCCCCTGTGTGGCAAATTTAGGAAGAGTACTGAAGTCTCATAGATGAAAGTAGTTACATGTGCGAGCGCACTTTTTTTTCATCCAAGAAAAACGTTATTGTATGTCCATTTTTAATGGCAGCGCACTTTGCGATTTAGGATGTTTGAGAAAAGACTTGCAAGATCATCATTGCTCTGGATCTGCAACAGTATCTGGATATACAATAGTCAACTAGATGACCAAGGACAGAGAAAAAAAGAAGAAAAATGACATTGTGCTGTACTAGTTCTCAATCAGCTGTGAAGTCCATTTTGGAATTATTAAAATAAGTTCAAGGAAAAGCATGTAAGTAAATGCTTAAGGATATGTATTGTTCTCTTTTTTCTTCTTGTTTCAGTCTGAGAGAAACAGAATTGGAATCGCTCTAGAAACGTCTCAACATTTTTCCTCAGACCTCTAGGGATACGTAGAATGTGCTTAATTCTGCAGAAGTCGTGTTGGTAGTTTGAAAACAATGTAGGGGCACCTGGGTCATGTTTCTCAATCTCCTGCATGATCCTTTGCTTTCAGCCTACAGTTGGCAGCAAAATGGGTTTTGTAAGTTCAGCCTTAGTCCCCTTCGGATCATGCTGCAAAGTACTTACTGCTCATCTTTATTTTCCCTTGCTTCGTTCTGCTTGTGCTGAAATCACATTGCTACGTTGAATTCTGTGTGCCACAGTATGCTGGTAGGTTGACTACTACCAGTGAGTGGAGAGGACAGATCAGACTCGGTTTTGTGGTGGTTTCTTTGCAAGCCGGCTTTGAAACTTTTGCATACATGTGGATTATGTGCTAGTTGCTAAGAAACCGCTGTGTGTTGCAATGGGAATATGTTGACTTCAAGGAGCTTGTCAACAGTGAATCTCTAGCCACATAATCCAACAATCTCCCAGAAATCTTTCGCGTGCCTTTTTTTCTTTTTTGTTTCTTTCTTTTCTTACAATTTTCGGTGAAGTGCACCTGTGGGAGTGTTGGGTGCTGGATAGAGATTCCAGATAGGCAGCTATTTGTTTTCATGTGCTTTGACGAGGGAAAAGCAATGGTAGTTGCTTGGCTGGAAGTGTCACACAGCCACAGAGCTGCATGGCAGATGTGACTCTTCTGTTTGCTAAAGGGCACCCAAAGCGGTTTTAAAAACGAATGGATACTATGAGAATCTCAAGCACAGATAAGGCAACAGCTGTGGAATTTGAGCAGTGTTGGTAGACTGGCTTCGCAACCAATATTGGGACAAGCAACATTCGGAAACAGGGGGAGAGGAATGGATTGTGTTGACCAAACTTTCATCCAGCTCCAAATTTAAAAGACAACAGATGGCATTGTCTTTTGAGTCTGATAGAACAGATTGTTTCATGATTGATTCCAGTGGCTTAGAATGATGGCGCTGTTTGCTGTGACAGCAGAAGTCTTCCATGGTTTCATCTGGGATCCCTACGCAGAGTTGGAGGCATACTGTCGGGCCAGTCATTCAGTGTGTTGTGTGCTGTCATCTGCATTGTTTTGTTTTTTTTCAACCTGAACACAGTTAACGCTGCTGCTTTGTTCTGTTCCATTTTTCTCAAAGGTTCGGAAAATCTTGAACCCATTAGAACGAAGGCTTTGTATGCATGTCATTTGTGACAGGTATGATAGTGGATACCAGTTTCCATCATTTTTTCCCCTTAATTTATCATTACCATTTCACTTGTTGATCAGAAGCATCATCACCAAATGAATGCAAGGGCTGATCTCTGATAATGAAAGAGCACTACTATTGAGAGTTGTAAATAAGAGCAGAACTGTACGTTACGAGTAGTTGTGAAAAATGATGTTGACTATTTGATGTTGATCTTCATGTCCTTTTTGACCGGTATATTTATGTACCGGACGAAGCGACTAGTAGCTGAATGCCAAAGTGGCATATGTGATGTTTTGTATTAAACACTATTTTATAGAAATGTTACCCATTTTGTGCCTTGTCTGGTCAGAAAGGGAGAGACAGTGTGTTCTGATTCAGTGGTCTTTTTGGGAGTTTTGGATTCCTTGTATGAAAGCAAATGTTAAATGACTTTCCATGTACACATTTCAGTGAATATGTGACCATTTGCATGCCTTGTCCACATAACTATGATTTAAATATGTGTGCATGTATGCATACAAGCATGTATACACATCAGTGCACACACTACACACATGTACCGAAAAAGATTGAAAAAGGACCATATATATTAACAACTAGATAAAATAAACAAACTAAATAGTAATCAGAAATGCAATAGAAAAGAAAAGAAAAAAGAAATATTATATGTACATGTATATGAGACGGATGGCTTGACTTACTTGACTTTTGCCTTTAAATTTCTTGTGGAACATAGGGCTGTGCCAACACTCCTCCAGTGGACCTGACATCTTCAGGTGGTAAGTATGAATAAGTAGGGTAACTCTTGCCCCCAGGGTGAAATCATGACATGCACAGAAATCCAAATGACACTAAATTCCCTAGCAGAAATGCTAACAGAAGGCATTCGAAAGAGAGTGCAGATTTTCCGAGTGTTTTATTAAATAACTCCTTCAATATGCCAGTTGTTGGGCTTCCGTCGCGCTTGGAGAGCGTTCTGAACATGTTTCTTCAAGAAATGTGTTTATCATCCATTAAAATTGAGGGAGGAGAAACCCACTGACGACAGCCCGCCAATCCCCTGTGACACTTGGTGACACTGTTGAATACAACAAAAAAAAGTGCCAGTCACAAGTTAGCCGGGATAGGAAGAGAGCCGAGGCATACACTGGTTGGAGAGAACAGCAGAAGGCAAGTGCGTCAGCATCCCTCTCTGGCCTTTTTCTTCCAACACCCCCCAGTTTAATTTGCAACACAGGAAAGATGACATCGTCTGACAAATTCCCTGATAATGGCGCCGCTGACAGTCCCGAAGGTCTAGCTGTAAACACATAGGCGACACGACCTGCCGACAGCCTGAGCAGAACACATTAATGTGTTTCGCTGACCCAGAGGCAGTGACGGTGCGTCAGGTTGATCTCACTTCTGGAACACGAGGGTGACAGTCGCGTTCATGTCATCGATGTTGATGCAGAAAAAGACTGGGGGTGTGCTGATCAGCACTCGATGCAGTCTACAGCACCAACAGACAGCGCAGCGGACAGGGTGTCAACGCCAGGGCAGCACGCTGGTAAAGAAAACGGTGACTGTGTCATCCGCCCAGTTGATATTTCTGAACAGCAAACTCCCGGACTCTCATACGACACTTGTAGAGAAATATTGAATTGTTTGCAAGAAACATCCCAAGAATTTGATAAAGGGCGGCGCAGCTTCCAACGGGATGGCGACTCCACAGCTGGTGGAAAAGGAAATCCAAACCGACCACCTCTGGAAACATCGACCCTCCCAACCATAAAGAAATCATGATGGACAGCATAAACATTTCTGCCTGTCCCCCAAATGAGCAAAAAGTGATGGACCGTGATCTGGCTTCTATGTCACATGTCCAGTTCTTTTTGTATCAAATGTTGTTCATGTTCCTTTCAATTTTGATGTCTCAGTCCGCACCCTTACCTCCCCACCTCCTCTCCTGATGTGTCAATGGGCCGAAAACCTGACGCATTAAACCATTCGTATTCGTATTCTTTCTTTCTCTCTCTCTCTGAAGTCCCAGGTGCTGACAGGAAATGCGTAACTCTTGTCACTCTCCTTCTCAGTCCCAGATTCAGATATTTCTTT
>LFLW010201006.1:0-12486 GCA_001262575.1 Conus tribblei | reverse complement strand
ACTCACACCTCCGCCTGTCAGTAAAGGCCTTTGTCAGACTCACACTGGCGAATATCCACACACAACCAGGCATACAAACAGAAGAGAGTTCCCCTTTAAACATCATAACTAAATGTCTGTGCTATTTCCATGATATACTTTTTATTGTGGCTTCATAAGATTTTTTTATAACATAAACATGTTTTCAATACAAAGTACTGATCGGGTCTACATGGATTCACAATCACTTTTTGCTTACAAGGTGGCCTCATACAATGCCCTCAAAAGAAATGTCATGGGTATACAAAATGCCCTAGTCCTTGCATACCCACAGTGCAGTGTTTGGTCTATGTCAGGATACACTGTGTGCCTATGCTGCTCTCAATTTAAAACAATAAACCTAATTCTAAACCAGTGAAAGTTCCAGAAAAAGAAAGAAAAACGTGGATTAATCATGTGACTAATCTATCCCTTCACCAAACTTCTAAATAGTTTCGAATAAACTTCCCATTCCAGGTAAGTCTTCTTTTGTTTTAGAATTAGTCTTCATGTTCAGATCAGGAGATGAAAAGCTTTGTCTTCACATCTGGCCTGTTATCTTTGCGCCTCCTCTTTTCATTTCTTTTCACAGCATCTTACCTGGAGGTTTTGTGAGCCTATCACAGGCTAGTCTTGGCTCTTATTTTTACATTTTTGACCCCTCCTGTGTCATTACAAAGACAATTTTTTTTTTGGGGTTAAATCCTGTGAGGCGTGCACCTTAATATACGACACTGCTGACCAAACTGTCTTGCAAGACAGCTGAGCATCTTCTAGATTATTAACGAATCAAGTTGTGTTATTTGCTCACTTCGATATCTTGACCAAGGCACGAAAGACTATAAGCTAGATTAACAGGAACTTAAAAAAACAAACCACAAAAAAACAACAACAAAAAAATCTTTAACTTTCCAGCAGCTAGAATAAGTAGTTTATACTTTCTGTGGACATACTCTTTTCTACACAAACCCATACCAAGCAGCTAGGAACTTTGTACTAAAACTCCTGTGTAAAGACATTTTTTTTTTTTTTGAAATATATAATTTTTCGTGTATGTTGGTTTCTTCTTCCGATTAAGACTACCTTTTAAGATCCAATTAGTAAGGATTTAGAGTTAGCTGCTGAGAGGTTTCAAC
Organism: Conus tribblei; assembly: GCA_001262575.1. Lineage (NCBI taxonomy): Eukaryota > Metazoa > Mollusca > Gastropoda > Neogastropoda > Conidae > Conus > Conus tribblei. The sequence goes on along the minus strand of LFLW010201006.1, from coordinate 11,332 downwards.
TGAACTTGCCAAGAAAAAAATATATTGTTGCATCAGTTATTGCACTATTGATGTGGTGATGCCCTCCTCATAGTTGATTTTCAGTTTGCATTTGGCTTAGCTTTGCTTCTTGCCTGATGTTGTGTGTTGTTCACATATTCTTCATAGGAGATGTGAAATGAATTGGTTATCTGTACCCTTGTCTTTCCTCCTGTGGCTGTGCAGTATTGTAGAAAAGTATAAATGTTGCTTTTCCTTTTTCAGTGTTGGCAGTAGCTTGAAGATTTTTCAGATGTTTTGGAATCAGGGGAAGTAGTGTATGGCTTTGCTAAAATGTTGTGAAAGTAAAGAAAAATCGGGACTTTCATTTCTTTTTCTTCGTTTGTATGATTAGTGCAAAACTGATGTGTTGTTTAGAATATTGGTTCTTTGTTTGCCAAAGAAATGTTTTGTAAATGTATGTGTATTTTTTTTGTTCATTTGGGTTGTTTATTGCAGTTTATTCAAACCTCATAATTCTTATTAATTCTGAGAATTTGTAACCATATTTTCAGGACACTTGTATCAGTGTTTTTATTCAACGTATATTTGACAGATAGGAAAAAGGTCATGGAAGCCAAACAAAATGGAAATGCCAGTTGGTAAACAAATTATATCAGATGTGTGTCCTTTTTCATTCTGTGATGATTGGAAAAAAATACATATGGCTTTATCATTATGCCCTCAAACTCAAAATGATGAAGATGCATATACATACAATTTGAAGAAGGTGATAACTATGCAGAGTTTGTTGACTGAATTCAACTTATAATTTTGCCATGCTTTTTATGCTTGTACATAAACCAGGATGCAATACAACTCAAAAATTGAAAAGAGAAACAGGCATTCTGTAATTATTTGCAAATTACTTTTAACTTTTCAGTTGCAGGTCAGTTTAGGGGCAGGTCTGTGATTGTCATTTTTTTTTCTTTGATGTTTAATGACTGGTCTATGTTTATTCATGTAGTAAACTACAAGGTCTGTGATGGTGATTTGAAGTGGAACTGAAATAAATGGCTTGTGATAAAAAATTAATTGATGCAGAACTGAATGGCTTGTAATGATTAGTATGTGATAGAAATTTGACACAAAACTAAAAAGCTGGTTTATGAAATTAATTTGACATAGAACTGAAAAAAAGTGGCCTGTGATAGTAATTTAATTTAGAACTGAAATAATTGTACTCACCATTGTCTCTCCTGAAAGTTGCTGTTAATTTGTATGTTTTGATCTTAGGGATATATGACTGACTTTTGAGGCAGAAGAGAAAAACTTTCAGCAGTAATCAAAGTGTAGTTTGGGTCCAATGTATACGGAAGCTATATGGTGTGAATCTAAAAGAATTGCGTGGGTTTTACGTGGAAGCTTATTTGGGAGGCAGGAAGATAGAGAATGTCATGTTTTAAACACACTTAAGCCTTATGTATGATGTCATGTTTGGGTCAAGCTTTTGTAGTAAAAGTTATCAAAGGTTGATACAATTTGATTGCATTGGGTGCTTGTCGCTTTTCATCTTTCTCTCTTTCTGTTCATTTCTGTCTGTCCTATCCGTCTGATCTATGTCACATCCTGTCGGTCTTTCTATGTCTGCCTGTCTTGTCTCTTCCCTCCCCCTCCTCTCATAACCTCTTTCTCTATCTTAGTCCTTGGTGGTTTTGTTTTTTAATTCAACTTATAGAAATTCACGTTGGAAAAGCTGAAACCATATTCATAACACTTTGCTTTGTAACTAGCCTGATCAGAACTATTTTTAATATTCGCGAAGTTTAACGGGATTGACTGCTGTATGTGTCAAGGTCTTTCGGACATCCCGAATGCCTGCTCACAGTCGCTGCCCGTGGTGACGTCGGACATGCGTGAAAAGATCAACGATGTGCGGTGTCGCATGAAAGAGCTGCGAGTCGAGCTGCAGGGCCTTCGGCGCATGGAACAGCTGAACCAAGAGGCCATGAAGGATGTGTTTTCAGACACTCTGACCAAAATCAAGGTAAAGGTGCCGAGGCCCTATTGAAATAGTGGAGTTTGCCGTTGCTTCTGATTTGGGCCTTCTTCTGCTCCTAACAGATTGCTTAGTGTGGTTAATTCTTTTTGGGTTTTCTCCACCTTTTTTTTCTGTTTCTTTTTAATTTATATTATGTGAAGTATGTTCAGAATTTACCAGCTGGTGCTTTTTTGACCATTACTGTTTCATTTTTTTTACATGTGGGCCCAGAGTTGTGCTTAACTGCTCCGTTTTACCCACATAATCAACCTGACTTCTTGAGTAAGGGCAACATCTCCCTGCACACTTCATAACATGCTGATAATGTGCATCTTTTAAGAATTATGAAAAGCTTTTAAATGCTAATTTTGACCGGTTTGATTGATTTTCTGCTTTGAGTCATTTTAATTTTTCCTTGGGGGGAAAAATAGTCTGTGATTTCATGCTTATATATATATATATATATATTTTTTTTTAATCTTTGATAGCAGTTTTTACAGACTGGTCTCGTGCATGGATTCAACTTCCTTTATTCAGCAATGACTTTATCAGTTCATTTATGTAACGCCTTCAGCTTTGAGAAAGATGAGCCTTTTTGCAAGTTTTTTTTTTCTTTTTCATCCGTTGTTCCTTTTTCAAATTTTTGTAGATTGCTCATTCTGAATTTGTTCCTTAACGAACACCTTTGGAATTTTGTTTGTGCAGAAAGTAATCAATGCTGTGCCAGGGGCAGATGACCAGGTAGTTCGACAGCAGCGCTTGGAAGTGAACTCCCTTGCTGAGGCTTACAGGCAGGACAAGGCCAAGGTGGAAAAGGAGCTGAGGTATGAGGTCAAGTTTCGACAGGGCCGACATCACACATTTTGTAGGCCCGAAACAGCCAGTTCTAGTGGTTATTTCTTAAGGTTCAGGAAAATCAACACCTTGTGATTGTTGTATCTACTTGACTCATAATTCATTGATTTGTCATTTTATCATCCAGTGTGCAGACGTGGCACTTTGGAGCAGGGTGTTGTTTGGTGGCTGGCAGGGTTCCCAGGTGCTGGGCATGAAGCAAAAAAAGGACTTTTAAAGGACTTATAAGGACCTCGGGTCATTTTAAAAAGACCTTTGCCTACATGACTTCATAGTATAAACTGCAGAAAGAAATTCTGTCTTCCACCCAGTTGCTTCACAGCCTGTGCGAAAGGCATTGTGCACAGCGTGTAGGCCACAGCTTCCAGCATGCAGCAAGGGAACCTCATGGCTGTCTTTGAGGTCACAGCTGATGGTGTTATAGACTGTCCAGCTCACGTCAGGTCCACCCATGCAATGCTGTAAAAAGTCACTCTTTTTCAGCTTGAAATCTTTGAAAATGGACTGAAACTTGTCTGTCATGTCCTTTCCCTTAGCGTGGCCCCAAAACTGTGATGTCAAATAACACATTTCACAACAGAATCCTGCCACATGCGGATCATAAAGTCCATTTGCTTCATGTGGTTCTGCTTGTTCAAAGACTCATCGAAGAGCAAAACATATCCAAGTTGAGAGGAGGCCCTGACATTCTTTTGCAGCAGTTCAGAAAGTCGGGGTTCAAGCTCAAATGTTGTCAGGTATCGGCGTCTTTTTTCTCCTCATTTAAGTCTGGCAGCTATGTCACTGTCTGGGAACACTGATCTGAACAATTCTCCACTCTGTTCAGATGATTTATAATTGTAGTGGCAGTCCACAACTTTCAATGCCCACATCACTTCAGACTTGAATCGATCGTTGTTAAGATTGGTGCTAACCCTAGATCTCTGTGGCTGGACTTGAGCTGATGGACATTCACTGCTGGCACTACTAGTGCTGCTACAGATACTGGAAGTGACTGTACTTGACACGCTACTTTTTGTTGTAACGGACGTAGAATGAATGAAAAAATCAGTCATGCTGCATCTGGTATCTGCCTTGAATTTTCATTCATTTTTCTGATCTCTGTCACTCTTAGCGAGTTGCCAAAGAACACCCTCGCCCAACGATGCCAGTTTTAATGAAACTCCACAAAGAAGGCTGCATGTAGTATGCTTGTCAGTTGCATCCTTTCTAACCCACCACAAAAATCCTTTGAAGTTGACAATGCGTCTTGAAAGGAACACTTCGATGGCATTTTGAAATTTCAGTGCAACATGTGAACACAATCTTCCAGACAACAAGATACACAGCTATCAATAGCAGGTCAACCACAATGCAGGTGGATGGCAAAGTCAAAACTTTTTAAGTGCTGAGACATGTAGCTGTTGTCTGATGCCATTCATGATATTGGCAAGCTCAGAAGCCGCCATGTTCTATATCTATAGATATTAATCGTAAATAGTTTTTTTTCCTTACTTTTTAAAATTTCCTGTACACTGAACATGATATTTTCAAGATAGAATTTTTAACAAAAATTCACTCGGCAACATACTGCGAACGTTAGCACCTTGTCCTTGTGCCACGACTTTCAACCAAAAGACTCCACATCAGCCTCAGAGAAAATGCTCCAGCCTATGAGTGATGTCAGCCACTTTGCAACATCATGCCAGGTTAGCTTTTTCGTCTGCTGCAATACTATCTTACGCTGGCTGCAACTTGTCACAGTTTATTTCAGTTTCTTTCTCTCATTTTTCAATTAAAAAGGACTGAACAGCACCTTTCACAAATTAAAAGGACCTCCTGATAATTTAAAAGGACTGACTTGCTGAATTAGAGCACTTAAAAGGCCTGTTGACAAAAATCCCATGTGTAAGGACTTAAAAGACCCTTACGAACCCTGGGCTGGTATGCATTTCTGTTGATCAACAGATTCCACAGGACTGTTGTTCCTAGCGCCAGTGTCCTGAAGATTGAAATGTTGAGATCTCTTCGTACAACAGTAGCAAAGCAAATAAGGAAACCTCGTGATACATATCTAGGCACAGGAAGTGCTAGTTTCCCCAGCTGAAGCTGCTTTCTATTCATTCCATTCACTTCGGTTAAATTGAGAGCGATCCTTTTGTGGGTATTTAATTACTACTGTGATTCTTAGACTGAAAGGGCATAGACAGATTGTGAATGGTCATCAGCAGGGGGCTTGGTAGGTGGTGTCCAGCGTATGTGGGATCAGAATGGATATTCTGAACGCCACTGAGGAGTCTTGTCAGCAGTGCAGTAGGTCTTGTGTTAAACTGCCTCATGACCCAATATGGATTGCTTCCTATGGATTGCTCATGTCAAGGTTGTAGCAGGTTAATCTGGGTGTGGTTGATTATAAGGGATTGTGAATGATTGGTGCTACTAAATGAACACAAAGGTTAAGATAACAAATTGGAGGAAAAATTTGTGGTGCAAGGATTATTGTTACATGATAAAAGAATCGCAGTATTGGTGTACTTCCAGCTGGTCACAGTGTGTTCTTTTGCTTTGGAAAAGTGTTCATCCTGAGGGCATTCACGAGGCTTGGTACCCCATTATAGATCCAGCTGGTCACATGGATTGTTGGCCTTCAGAATGCTCATGGTTCTTAGATTCCATTCATGTGACACTAGCTAGGGTATCCGCAGCTTTCTGGAATTGATAGTGAGAGTTCCCAGACTTCGGAACCTAGCACAACAGAGGCTCAAGTGAATTACTGTAATAACTTTAGGACATTTGGAGAGGAATGGGGCACTGCCAATTATTTTGAAAGAGAAAATAGCATGGGCATGCTTTAAGGTCAGTTGGCCTGGAACAAAGCATCCACAGTGTAAGGGGGGTGGGAAGACGAGGCAGAGAGAAGGAGGCGGGAGGACAGCCGCAGGGAGAGTGGACGGGCCTGTCTTCCACCTAGCTGTCAGAGGGCCACGGAGAATCCACAACAGATTGAGGGGAGGGGGGGGGGACGCAATGTCAGGAAATCAGCAGAGGTACATCAGCAACCTTTATCCAGGGTTAAGAGTGGCAATGCAATCATTCCCAGTTGCTTTTAACCCAAATGAAATCAGACAACTGAATCCCTGTTGCTCATCGTTGAAGACGATGCCCGTTGTGGCGCTGCTTCTTCCAGTGGGTGCTAGTTGAATGATGTATATGAATTCTTGGTCTCTGCCTGTCCCACATACTGCGTAATAAAACAGCAAGTATGACGTTTGTGTGCTGCAGTGACTTGGAAAGCAGCGTGGAAGAACTGAAGCAGGACGTTCTTGCCCGTAAGTGCCGCGTCAACATCACCGACGTGGAGGGTCTGGCTCTGGTGCTGAGCAACATCACCAAGTCCCTGGCCGACCTCAAAGGTAAACGCAAAGGAGAGGAGGAGGAGAAATGCAGTGGGGCTGACTGAAATGAGGTGTTGAGAGGGATGTACAAAGTGCCTTGTCTCATTTTGTTTTTCTGGTTAAGTGGAAGGAAACAAAAGATAACTTAGGAGTTCTGCAGCAAAGAGAGAGAGAAGTTTGTTGTCCAAAATCACCTTTCATATAACGCAACAAAAGTAGATGTAAAGAAAGAGAAGAAAAAGGACATCCATGTAACAGACGCGCATGCGCACATACATTCCTTTTTATGGATAAACCCATGCATGCACGTGCACGCACGCACACACACTCGCCCACACATGTACACACAGAATCTCTGTAAGTTTGAGATGATATATGGAAATGAATGCAAAACACACCAGTATTAATCTGTTCCTTTCAGCGCGGTATCCAACAGTGAACGAGAGTCTGAGGAAAGTGATGGAAGGAGAGATGGAGATTGTCGTCAGAGAAGAGAAGTGAGTAATGTGTGAATATGTGCACACATAATTATATGCACATGCTCCCACACGCATGCGCACATGCACACACACACACACACACACACACACAGAGTCACTAATTTTCTTAATGACACAGTTATCAGTTTTACCATTTTAAAGTCAGATTAGATAATTTCCTGATGTGGGTCTATACTTCAATTCTATAGGAAAATGGTACACTTTTTCTTACTTTTTGTGGATGTTTGCAGTGATGCTACTTGTAGATTGCAGTGTAAATATTCTGTGATCCTCAACCTTTATGTTTGAACAGGAATGCGCAGCCTTTACTTTTGTGATGGGCGTGTGATCAAAATGGCTTATCTCGGTCCACAGGTTCATCAAAGAAGAGCCACAGAATATTGAAGCTGCACTGAAGAGATGCAAGAAACTCACCAGCACTTTGTACACACTTAAAAGGTGGGTAGTGCTTTGGGGATGAAGAGACATTGCCAGTGTGAAACTTCATCCTCTGTACTATATGAACCTGAAAAGAACAAAATGGAAGGAGAGAAACAAGCAGTGGTGCCAAGCCCCACTTGTCATTGTTGTAGCAGAGGCCCACTCTTTTGATGTGATCTGGGTGACCCTTTTCACAGTAGTCCATTTGCACCCTTTTCTCTTGTGATCATATGCCTTTGTCCCTGCCACTTGGTGGTGGTGTTTGGTGGTGGTGTTTTTTTTCTTTTCTTTTTGCTGTACTTTGAGAGCCTTTCTTGTGATTTAGATTTTCTAAATCATGGAGGGACAGGAGGGTTGGGTTGAAGGGAATGCCATTCATGGTGTCCTAATTTCACATGGATCTAGTCTTGGTTAGCAGCAATTGGTGGAAAAAAGTATAATACCGCAATACAAACTCATTGCCCATTTAAACAGATGTTCAGAAAGTTGGCTGATAACTTAAGTCCCAAGTTGGAACCCTCATGACACAGGGAAAAGGGAAAGACTTGAGGTGAAAATACCTGTCGTAGGGATCTGCCAGTTGATGCCAAGACACAGTAACACCTGGACAGGAGAAGACAATGTACCGTGCTCCTAGAGGAGCCAAGCACTTGGATGTGTGATGAGGGAAGGTCCACATTGCAGGCTGGCGACGGTGCAAGACACGCGGCCCCTGCACGTGCCCCCCCTGGCTCTGGAGTGCAAGGAGGTGGGAGAGGAGGAGAAGATGGCCATTCTGGAGAACATCCGGGCCATGGTGCCCGACCATGAGACACGCCTGTACAGCTTGGAGGTCGGTGTTCGCTCTTCCACTGATGTGTGTGTATGTATACCTCCTCCCCCCCTCCAGCCTTATACTGAAATAACATACTCACAATTTCATGCACAAACCACTCACATTTGGAATGCTATCATGAAGTGCGCAGAATTCACAAATCAGTAAAAAAAAAATAAATAAATAAACCATGGAATTCTTGTAGGTGCCTTTAGTATGAGGAACACATGAATGGCTTCCATTTTGCTTTGCTCTTTTTTTTTCTCCAACAGATTTAGTCTGGTTTGCATTCATTTCTTCATCTATTTGAATTTGGCATTGTGTCAGACTCTTCAACCATTGAACATTAATTTTGGTAGAAAATTCGGGAAAAGGAGGTAAATGTATCTCTTGGTTCAGGAGAATGCACTGGGGAAGGGTGAGAATGTAGACCAAGTGTTGAAATGCGGACAGGTGTTGGATTTTAAATGTTCGCACAGAATGCTCGAGTGTCTCACTAAATATGATTGTTATTGGCATTGAACCTGAACTTAAAGAGAACATTTCTAAATAGATCAATACCACATGTTTATTGCCACTTCATGAAACGGAATTGATCGTATTGTGACAAGTAAATGCAGATTTTTATAGAAATGCTAGATGATAAAAACATGAATAGAGAAAATGCCAAGGGATGGAAATTTTGCAATTTTATTGTGTAATGCTGTGCCTGTGAAACTCAAAAAGACTGCAAACACAGTGAGGAGGTGAGTGTGTTCAGTGACCTGACAGTCATGAGCATAGTGCCCCTTGCAGCTAGTATACATCAACTGAAATTGTCAATAACTGCCATTCAGCATCGGCAACGGATGACAGGATCATTAAACTGGTTTTTGTTCATTTTTGCCATGGTATGCATGCATGTATGAAAGTCCTTGGCATTTGCATGCATATTTCCAGTGTTTGTCTACTCGCTGACACATGCACACTTTTGCCTACATTAACTGTACATGAATAAATACTGGAGCGTTACTGAATGTCTACATAATTATACATGAACTCAATCAATACACACACACAGTCTCGCTTGATGAGATTTCATGAACAAGGCCAAAAAAAATAAAAAGGATTGCCGGTGATTTTTTTCCCCACCATCTATTTTTGTAGTTATCTGTTAACAGTTTCTATACATGAAAAAGTTCTTCCTGTATCAGTTGCCTTATTACTATCCTAAAACTTCTTTGCAGGCAGCAGACGCTTCCAGAGAACGCAAGAAGAAGATAGTGACACAGCAGGAGTCGCTCAAGTTCACCAAGACCCTGCAGACGGCCAGCAAGGCTCTGCGACCTTCAGAACCAGGCGCCACTGCCAGCGCCGCCCAGAAAGAGGAAGCTGTCACTTTCAGGGAAAAAGACCCCAGGAAAAGCGTGGGCGAGTCGGACAGTAGGAAATCAGAGCCGCCGATAATACCAGCCAAGCCAGCAAGGCTACTGTTGACCAGGGAGCTGAAACATGGTGACACACCACCTTCCAGTCCTCGGGCACCGATGAAACACACGGTGACAGTAACCAGTCAAATATCCGAAGACGGAGAGAATGAAACTGAAAGCAAAGCTGGTGGTTGCAGCTCTGCCAGGTCAGCATTTTTTGGTTCCCTGGAGTCCCCTACAAACGAGCACTCCGATGAAGACAGAGCGTTCATCGAAACGTCTCCTACGATTACCATTTCAGTAACAACATCTGCAGGCTTTTCTCAATGCAAACCGGTGTCGACCATGTACTACCAAGCCCCAACGTCATCCACAAGAAGATCGTCGTCAAGCAGTTCTCACCAGTCTAGTTTTGATATGGAGGACGCAGACTCGGTAAAGAAAGTTCCACCCCCTCCTCCTCCCAGGAAAAGCAGTGCCAGGTACCCCTATGGGATTGGACCTCTATCCCCGCAATCCCCCGCCGAGGGCTGCAGAAGTCCTGGCGGTTCTTTCATGCAGCGACAGAGCAGCGGGGAACAGTCACCAGACAAAGTGAAACAAGGGGGAGGGGCGTCAGTGTACAAGGGGCACGGTCCCTTGACCCCCACCACCACAGCCAGCATCTCGGGACCCCTGTCCTCCACGCCCAAGCCCCCCACTCCCCAGAAACCCCCAAGTCTCGGTAAGCTGTACAAAGCACAGGCGGTGGGCGGCCGGCGGCCCCAACTGCAGCATCAGAGGGTCGGAGCTGACCGCATGTTCACCACCTTCATTCCTCCGGTGCCTGCCGAGATCGTCACAAACAGGTAGGCTATGGGTCACCATTGAGGGTCGAGAGACATGTCACCATATGGTCGCCACAACATGATCACTTGTCACCAGTAGACGTTGTCACCATAGATAAAGAGGGCTACAATTATCAGTATTACTTGAATCGATAGAGTAGTCGCCACAGTCAGGCATGACTTTAGTTATTAACGTGGACCAGTGTTCACAATGTATCTGATCACAACAAAGGGGTAGGACTTTGATTTTCACTGTCGGTCAGTTGTTTCTTGTTTGATTATTGTCAGCTAATAATCTTTGTGACCACAGATTGGGAGGACTTAATTTATCAGTGTATCTGAATTGGTAGTTATGGCCATCAGAAACCACTTGGACTTATGTCGTCATTGTAGACCAGTAGTCATTTTCACCACAAATATGGAGGATTTCAGTTATCAGTACATCAGTTCTTATAGTCACCACAGACAGGTCATACATAATTACTATCTTGAACCAGTAGTCATATTCGACACAAAAGGATAGGAAGATGCTTTTCATTTTTGTACAGGTATACTCGCCACAAACAGAACTTTATGATTGTGAACCAGTAGTCAAAAGTTGCAAAAAGCAGGGAGGAGTTTATTTCTCATAATGGATCAGTAATTGTGCTTGTCATAAATAGGTCAGGCCTTAATCATTGCTGTATGTCAGAAATCAGTGTTATCTTCAAAGGTAAAACTGTGATAACTATGAAAAACAGTTACATTTATCTATTACTTTGATTGTAAATGTTCCTTCAGCTCAGCTGTTCACTGTCAGATTTAGGATTTCTCTTCTTGCAATTCATTTTCCTGTATTTTTCTTCAGGGTAATTGTCTACAACAGTCAGTGAAGGCAAAAAGATACTTTTGTATTTTTACATCTATTTGCAAAACTGAACTAAATTGTGGTTTCTGTGACCAAGATCTCTTCCCTCCCCCCACCCCCAAACTGGGTTTTTGTGTTTCCAGTGATGGTCTGTCATCTTCACTAAGCTTGGCGGGGGGGCATTTACCACATTTTATGTAGCAATATTAAGATTTTGTGCACAGACATTAACTATTCACAGAGCAATATACACTAGTGATCAAAAGTTAAGGCCCAGGAAGGAAATC
>LFLW010199215.1:5621-17000 GCA_001262575.1 Conus tribblei | reverse complement strand
GTTGTTTTTAATGTTCAGTGAGTTTGGACTTTCCAGAACAAAGACAGGAGAATGGTCCACAAAAGAAGAAAAACACTACATGAACATAAAAAAGGCAACAAAACAAAACAAAAAGGCAGAGTCAAACAGAGTAACAGAAAAGTGAAATGACACAAGCACAAAACTTCCAGAAAGGAGAGGAGCTATTTGTACAGAGAGAGATAAAAGATACAAAGGAAAACCATACAGGCAAACAGACAATGCAGAACAGACAGGTAGAGTCCATTCTGAACAGTGTTTGTATTTTTCACTAGGTGTTTGTCAGATTACAAGGAAAAAAAAACAACAACTCCTGGCGTGTTATGAACTTTAACAAGAGAAAACAAAAGCGAACACTTTCTAGAACAAGAATGTAGCATTTATAAACTGTAATAACAGGGAAGTATGAACACTTTGTATTTCAAAAACCTAGGTATGTTATAAACTGTAACAAGAGAAACAAAGGAGTGAACACTTTCCAGAACAAAGGCAACTGGACCACAATGGCAGAAAAACAGAGGACTACAAACAGACCATTAAGAAATAGTGTAAAGAAATTGACATAAAAAAAGAGGCAACAGACAGCCGATAATTTACCCACAGGAGCAAATTAAAGTGGCCTCAGTTTGGCATGTGATCCATTTGATATAAGAATATATGTCAACTATGTTTCTACCTGCCTGCTATATATATGCACTTGTGCAATTGTTTGTCGCATGGATTAAACGTGTTAAAACTGAGATGGTGTGACATGTATGTCAACAAATACATGTGTTTTCTGTATGTATACATTTTGTAAGTTGGATTATAAATGTGTTGAAAACAGAAAGAATGCAGAAATCCTTCCAAATCTCTTCTTTTATTTACGTAACTGCAAGAAAACAAGTGAGATTCATTATGTCCCACCAAAAGTACATTTCACTACTTTGTGCAATTCAAAGATCACAAAGAGAGGCAACAATTCTGAACAATTTCCTCGAAATCATTAACCTTAAAACTTACACCCCTAGCAAAAACAAGCGGACATCCATCATAATCTGTTCTAAATGTCTGTGCGTTAAGCCTGTCACTAACTGAGGGAAAAAATCTGCAGAACTGCAAATAAAGAAATCAATACTGCCTAACATGCACATGCATTGAAACTGTTATGGTCGAAGAAAAAAAAAACCTGTTTAACACAGCACTTTAAAACTAGAATATCAATTCAGCTGTCTTTGGCCAACATTTACAAAACATTTCAAACCTAATATCTAGGAATATCATTTATTCCATGTTTGTGTTAACCCTAAAGCGACAAACTTGAGTGGCAACTTTTACCCTGAAGAAGTTTGAAACGTATCTCCAACATTCCCCACTGACCCTGCAAACAAGGAAAGCGCATGGACAGAAAATACAAATTCATTACCTGGGGGGGAATTGCGGTAATACCAGTGATTTTTACATAGTATGTAAAAATATTTGGTAACACAGTCAGAATTAGGCAAACACAAATGAAGCCTATACACAATTGCACAGTCTTGTACGATACCAAAGCAACGCTGTACATCATTGAATCCAAAAGCAAGCACTGGGAAACAATGCTGTGAACAAGGTTCTACACTGGTCACAAAGTATTCACCTAACCTTAATATTGTCCATTTCCCATCCACCCTTCTCTACCTTTGGAATTTTAGAAAGAAATGCTACCAGCTGTCCTAGGCAAACAAAGTCTTCAAGAAAAGGTAAACTGGGGATAAGAAGGAGACTCAGCACACAAGGAAAAACAATAGTACTGACTAAACCAACAACAAAACTTAGAATTTTCTGGTCATTCAGTTTCACCCACTTTTATTACTGTCTCCTTCAGTCTAAACCATGAATCAATGTAATATTATCAACACAGCTCTAAATATCACTACAATACTGTGCTTCCACATTGATAACATTTAATGCAGTTTTTTCTAGGTCCCCCCACCCCCTTTCTCTCTCCCCTCCAATAATCCCACAAAGCCAGCAAGTGACCACCCAAAACCATAGAGCTGCTGAAGAGAGGTAAGGTTGCAGGAGTCAATGGAATTCCAACAGAGGTTTGAAAGCATGGGGGCCCACTGTCACATGCAAACCTGCATGAGCTCTTACTCTGTTGCAGGGAGCAGGGCAAACTACAAGATCTCTGTGATGCAGTTATCATCAACCTGTACATGAACAAAGATGAAAAATCAGTCTACTCAAACTACCGGGGGACTGCTCTGCTCTCCTTCACAGGAAAAATCCTTGCAAGGATATTGCTGAACAGTCTGGTCCCCATCTTCACTGAAAACCACCTCCCAGAGCGCCAGTGTGGCTTCAGAGCCATCAGGAGCACCTCAGACATGGCGCTTGTTCTCAGGCAACTACAAGAGAAAAGCCGGGAGCAAAACAAAGGACTGTATGTAACGTTCGTCGACCTTATCAAAGCATTCAACACTGTGAGCAGAGAAGGAATGTGGCAGATCATGAAACCACTTGGCTGTCTGCCAAAGCTCCTCAGCACAGTCATCCAGCTGCATGAAGATCAGCATGGCCAAGACAGATTTAACTGTGGCCCCTCAGAGCCCTTCACTGTCATCAACAGAATGAAGCATGGTTGAGTCCTGGCACTGACTCTCTTTACAATGTACTTCAGCATGATGCTCAAACATGCCACTGAAGAAGGGTACCAAGATCACAGTGTACAAAGCCACTATATTTACCACTCTCCTGTACAGATCAGAGTTATAGATCGCGTATCATCACTACCAGAGATTCCTTGAGCCCTTCCATCAGAGCTGCCTTCGCTCCATCCTCAATATTCACTGGAATGACGTTGTCACCAACACTGAGGTCCTCGAACAGGCGAAGCTCACCAGCATCATGGCCATGCTACTGAAGACCCAGCTAAGCTGGGCAGAGCACTTCTCCAGGATGGAGGATCATGGCCTGCCCCAAAATGCACTGTAGGGCGAACTCTCTACCGGCCCTCACAACTGGGGGCACTGAAGAAGCGATTCAAAGACTATAAACCATTCAGAGATATTTGAAAAAAATCCTTCATGCTTGTCATAATGACCATCGCCAGTGGTCCTTCCTACCTGCGGATTTCAAGGCCTAGCGTCACACCATTAACAAAGCTGTCTCCTCCTTCGAAAACACCCGCAGAACCACTCTTAAGGACAAAAAGTGCAAGAGGAAGAACCATGATGCTGTGACATTGAACCCTTATCAGACTTTTACCTGCAGCCGCTGTGGCCGGGGTTGCCTATCCTACGCTGGCCTTGTCAGCCAAGCAGTCAATGTGGGCCACTTCTTCCATATTCATCCGTGAAGCCAAGCATACATATAATCCAACACAGGAAAGATTACAAGCATATGACAGACTGTAGATAAGGTCAGTGCAGTGATGTGGATGGTTGGGATGGTAAAACATATATAGCGCTTTGAAAAAACGCAAAAAAAACCCAGCTGCCAGACAGGGTCAGACTTGTGTGTGTGTGTGTGTGTATGTGTATACATCTCCATGCCAAGGTAAGACAGGGTACTGCTGCAGTCATGTGCTGTCTTCAAGTGATCACAGCGTCTCCCAGTATACAGAGGTCATGGAGTACACATGCTGCTGCACCCCATCATCAAAACTTTGGTCAAAACCTCAATTCTCTTTAATACGTTATGAAGAATGGGCAAAAATATCCAATACAATGCACATGGGTATGATCTGGGATACATATACCTGAAATATTTCGACCCTCCACATGTAGATAAAGCATGAAAGCTGTCAGATCAATGTTAATACATACATACATGTTTCAAAATTTTTTTTTTTTAACTTGATACTTGGCACCATTTGTATCAGAAAGAAAAATACAGCATGACTCAAAGGATGCATAAACCCTTTCAATGGAATCTGGTTTTTGCTAACCTTTTACAGGGTTCCTACAGACTCCCAAGAACAGAATTCAAGGTGTTTTCAAGGATTTTTTTAATTATTCAAGACATGCGTAAAATTGACGAAAGTTACAAATTATCTCCCTTGGTTAAACAGCAGACGACAATCCGGGATTGCGACAATGTTATATTTGTTTTTTAAATAATTTTTCATTAACCTGAACACAGAAAAATCAAACTGCCAGTTCTTTTTGCAACATCAAAATTTTTTGGAGCCAATGGCTTGACTTTCAAAGGTTTTCCAGGAGGTTTGATCAACAGAAACACATTCTATTGATTTTCATGGGTTTTCAAGGCCTTGGAATTGGCTCTCAGAATTCAAGGAGTTTCAAGGAGCGTACGAACCCTATGTAAAGTAAATAAGAAAAAAAAGAGCAAAAAAGAAAATGAAGAAAATTCTTTAAAATGGTAAGGAATTCAACTGAACGATGCTAGAAAACGAGTGCACCAGGGAAACTAAATCATTATTTGCTGATCAAGTCGGTTTCCTTCATCTGCACTCCTACAATTCACCAATGTCACAAACCAAACAGATAAAATGAAAATGCATATTCTACTAGCACCAAGTTAATGCCTTAAAACACAAAGAGGAATAAAAGAACAGAATAAACAAATTATCAATGGGAGAGTTCAATGCTAAAGGGAGGGACTTGATGTACAGCTGAAAATGCAACACAAATGTTTATTTGTTTTTATTATATTTACGGTTTGGTTAAAAAGACCATGTCAAACTTTGTGCAAGCTATGGCCAGTTAATCTCCTTGGGTCTATTTTTGTAGTTAACAGGTAATAAGAGCATCAAACTGCTATCATACTTCAGGTTACTGTCAACTTTTTTTTCCTTTCCCTCATTTCCACTGTCCACCCATGCTGCCCGCTGCAGCATCAGCAGGGAAGGACAGGCTGACATGGAAAGAGTATTGAGGCCAACCAGGAGTCTTACAAGAACTCAGTATTCTGGCATCCCATACTGAACCGTATCGAACTTTGTGCAAAATTAAAAGTATGAGGAGGAGGACATATACCCTAATGGTCTGCAGAGGGCTACAACTGTCCAGATATAGAAAATGTAGCTGTGAGGAAGGAGATACCCCTGTTATGATCAGCTCTGGTCATGCGGAAAACTGTGAGGTAGTGGCTAATGAATGGACTGTCTAAATGCCAAACAGCTGCCTCTTAGACATGTTTTGGGGACACACGTGTTGGAATGTTGTGATATAGTGATGGCTCTGACCTCAGGCATCCTAAGGCCAAATACTGAGACTGTAGGCCTCCTGGCTGGTTTGGGCGATCCACCTGGAGACAGCAACTGCTGTGATAACCTTGTAATAGTTCTCGCTATGAGAAATGAAATGCGACCGGGAAGATCTGGATATTTCGACCTTTTCCAAAAGAAGTGTGGACACAGAGAATGACATACAGACATGTCTTCCTGGTCGTCAATCCCAAGGATGTGAGAGGGGAGCCAAATGGTAAGTAAGACAAGGAGAGGGCGAGTCTCAGGACTGGTTTTGACCAGGAACTGCAAGTGAGCGTGAAGCAACAGGAAGAGATCTATGCGAAGGTGACTTTCACTCTCATGCCCACATGAGGCAAGAGGCGGGGGGTGGTGGTGGTTTCGAAAGCCAGTTCATGGAAAGGGACAGAGGAGACAGGCCTGCATGGGGCCTTTTTAAAGGTGAACAGATTAGTAAAACGTGCCAAGTAAGGACCCTCCTGAGGTTCCTGGCCTCGAGGAGAGAGGTACCTTGGGATTCTTCTCGGAGGGGGGAGTCGTCTTAAAGGGAAGAAGTGCCAAGCTGTCTAACAGTGTCCAGCTATCTGATGGTGGTACAGACAGTGGAACAGCTGCCTTGGACAGAAGTGACAGAGAGGTTTGGCAAAGAGCGAAGATGGCATAAGTTGGTGATGCATGATCACATTCAGGACTGGTTGGCAGGACAGAGTGCATCTTACACAGTTTAGCCATCTGTCCCAGTGATACTTTCCGAGGGATTCCATGGGGCAGGCAGAGGCTACGCATTGAAGCACCCTCAAGTGTGAGTGCTGCATGGACAGAGTGGGGTCTACACAGTATGAGCAGTCACAGACATGAGCACTGGATGCTGGGTAGGAGCCACGCATGAAGGTGAAGAGTCTGGGTATTGGTGTGGACAATCCTTGCCTGAGGCTATCTGGATGAAGGGGCCATGGCGGGTACACTGAAGACTGACCGGAGATACGCGAACCAGAACTGGGCTAGCCACTTGAACGGGGGCTGAATATTCCGACCTGGCCTTCCTGGTTACCTTCTGAAGGACTGGGAACTGAGGACAGGCATATGTTCACGAAATGTAAATGGCCTCTTTTCTAACCTTACTGATGGTGATTCTATGTTCTTTACTTCTGAGTTTGACTTTATGTGTCTAACCTCAACAAATATAGGAGAATGTTGTGCTGCTATTTATGTTTGTGCCTTTGAGATCCCCATTTTGACCTTTTTCAGGAGAATGGGACTGACAGCACAATTTTTGAAGGGACCCATAATTTGAAAGCCCCATACTCTTGCTGGCCTCTTCATCGTCCTTAGGTAAACAAGACATGGTCAAGGGATAAAGGCACAGCATGTGTGATGTCAGGAAGAAAGAAGGACCGAAAAAGAAATTACAATAACATTGTGCAGAAGAAAAAAAAACCCAAAACAAATGGGGCTGGGTCAGCCACAAATGACTGAAGAAACCACAAAGATACGGACGATATGGAATATGGATAGCGAGATGTCAAAAAATATGACATGCGTCTTGTTTGGTGTTTGGCCATGGAATAAGGGAAATGAAACAGATGCTGACATTGGCCAGAGTTGTGGTAACAGTCTCAGAGTCTTATCACCAGTAAGCCGTGGAATTTGGCCAAACGGAGCAGGAAAACTGGTCATAGTTTGAACAACGTTTTCCATGGAACAGAATACAATGCCACACAAGGTTTTATGAAACAAATCAACAGTGTTGACCTACACATAATGCTTCTTGCACGAACAATGAGGGAGTAATGATCTCTTTCATGCATCACAGGCAATTACATAAATTTCCCATTCAAATGAACCAAAAGAATACACCATTTCCACCAAACTGGATCAAAACACATCCCATCTGTACATAAAGAAGACTCAAAATAAAACATCTAATTTCCTGCTATTAGTACCGATCCAAACCAGCACATGCGTAGCCTTCACTGTTGACCATCCAGACTTTCCATGTATTTCAAGATGGGCAAGATTTTGGATCTGACTTCATGCATTCACCATGCCCAAAATGTCTGCAGTTTTTCAGGGCCACAAACATCCCTGAACCTGCTTTGTTGGCAAGAAATTCTACCCTGAGCAGGGAGAGATTTACTGCACTGCACGACTTCAATGTTGATGTCAGGCAACATACATCTCACCGTTTTTCTGAAGCAAGGACTAATCCATCAACATTTCCCACATGAACATTAAACGAGCATTCTACAAACATCAAAATTCACCACAGGTTTCTCCCCACCGCTAAGTACTGTGACTGCAACTAATCAAAGTAAACCCAACACTGAAAATGTAACATTCCACAATAACTTGCAGCAGGAAACTATGTCTAGCAACAGTACATGAATTTTAACATCCCTCTTGCCCTCCCTTTATGCCCAAATGATCTGCTGCCATTCCTTTAAGTGTATATATAAACTATGTAATATACATAAGGGAAGTCTTCTCTCTTCTGCTCCATCTCTCTCTCTCCGTATCCTCGGTGTTCCAATGTTATATAATTCAATGCAAATAGGCAGTGCTCACTGGTTGTCTTTAGCCACAAGAGGAACAAAAGTATGTCAGCTCTCTCCCCCACTGTCTGTTGTGTGCACACTTATATGCAGGACTGAAGATGACTTGTTGCTCAGTTCTCCCACATGTTTGATGAAATGAAGCTCAGAGGTCATCCTCCGTTTTGATTTTCTTGATGACTGTGCCTGCTGGTACCGCTGGTTTGCTGAAACACAAAATGCCACTGATGACAGCCACAGGTCGGGAGCAATTTTTCTTCCTCTGTCTCATGCTAGTTCCCTAAATCTTTCTCTCTCTGTGCAATATAATCATTATCAGTATTTGGGATAAACAAATGATAATGATCAAGCTACTATTCCATTATTGTGTTGTTATTCATACGTGGACAATCAATTAAGACCATTCTGATGAAAACACACACACACACACACCCTGATTTTTTTTGCCACCTTTTTCAAGAATGTACAAAATTCAACACTGGTCAACAATTAACAAATCTACTTAAGAACCCTTATATTCATAACAAAGCATAGCCTTGCCCTTTAATACCCACATCTTGCCTCATACTGGGTTTTTTTTTTCCCTTGAATATATTTGAATACAGTGAAACCTGCAGATGAAGACCAACTGAAGAAAGACCCCCACTAAAACACTTCCAAGAGTCATTTATATGGAATATTTTCCTCTTTTGGGTCAACAGACTTGCCTCCCCACAAAGAACGTTCCCTATACAGACTTGTTTATCCTATTCGTTTATTGTAGTTGTTACCAACAGGTTCCACTGTACTAATACCACACTTTCAGTGTCTGGATGCAAAGGAAACAGCTCATGGAGAAACAAGAAGCAGATCTTTGTTGTTTCCGTACTGAGGACCCATGAAACATGAGGATGACTTACCCATCAGCTGAAGGGCCCCTCTTGATGGCCACCTTGCCGGCACCTGCCTGGGGACTCTGGGCAGCATCTGGTGTTCATAAATCCTTTCACTTAAGATCAGTCTACTGCAGATCCACTGTAGACCCCTTCATTCTATCTAAGTATGTGTACATTATGAGGTCAAACAATGTGATTAACCGATTTGTCTTGCATGTTCAATCCAGGATTGTAACTTTACCAGACCAGAAACCCGAGACATGTTTGTTCTTAGGTTGTGTCTTTAATATGGTTTTTTTTTTAGGGCATATGAACACACATATTTCTGTCTGCTTGTCTGTGCATGAATATGCGGGGATATATGAACATAACTGCATCTTTACATCTGTTCAGACACACATAAATAAACAACCAGTCACACTCAAATACATGCAAGCATGTATTATTCCCAAATATTCATTGATTTAAAACATGCTCCAAATCCTATCCCCATCTCACTTAAACACCTATGTTATGATTACAAACATCAATCATTTTCAGCACACCTGTAAATGAAAAGCCATCTCCATCCCCTCCTTTCAGTCCCACACCTTTTGTTAACCAACACCACAATCTGAATGAGACCAGGAATACAATCGTTCATGATGAATCCAAAACTCCCATCTGGTCTTTTTCTGTTTTCTTTCTTTTTCCTTTTTTTTTTGGTCAGTGCAACAAACAGGTATCATCTAATGGCCATTGCATTAACAGCGTGTTTGTTTGTTTTTTCCAGCAAAGCTTCTTCTGATCTTCTGGCAGACTATCTGCCTGATTCTTCAAGAAATTGCTTAATCAGGTTTTATGTAAATTCACATACCTGACAGGAGATTATTCTTACAGCTTTAATTTACCTATACGCACACAAGCCAAGTAGAAAGACTCACTGGCTTTAAATTGCATCAACCTTGTTTAACATCTAAAGTCTTCCAGAACATAACCATTACCTTGCAGCCACCTGACTTGGGTAGCAGGGCCATAGCCCTTCTCATTTCGGGCAGCGATGCGGAAGATGATGGCAGGCTTGGTGGTGTAGTCTATGTGGGCTGACTGCAGGCTGGCATTGGTGACCACGCAGGATGGACTAGGCCCACAGAACACCCGCACAAAGGCCAGCTGGGAAGGGGTTCCAGGCTTAGGCTCCGAGTTGGCGTTGCGCACAGCCAGGTACACGGAGTACTCTGTGATCTTGCCGGCTGTGTTCTGAGGGGGTTCCCAGGACAAATGAGCTCCCTCTGCGCTCTGGGGAAAAAGGGTTTGATCTTTAAATGAAATGACTCCATCATGATTTCTGTAGTGCATAGGACAGATAACAGCTGACTCAAAAAATCTCCAAAAAAGGCTGGAGTTCAAGGTCAACACCCTGGCAGGGGGTCAGTCCAGGTGGGGCAACACACCCGCCTGTGAGCAGTTTTGAGAACTCTTTTGTGGTCTCTATGATAGGCAAATAACTATGCAGCATGCAAAGGAACTAAAAGAAAACTACAGCGCACACACACATACACACAAACACACTGACATACATACACACATGTGCACACACACACAGAGGCATGCACACTTTAAAAAAATTTCACAAACTACAAAATCAAAAAAACCCAGCATTTGTCTCAGCAGCTATGCGTGTAGCTTGGTATTGAAAGAAGAATGTCCTTTATTCTGCACAAAACTACTGCATATGAAATTAAAAAAACAAAACAAAAAAAACTCAAGTCCTTTACTGTGGACAAAATTATTGTGCATCTCATTTCTTGTTCTTTACAACCAAGTCAACCACTTGGCATTATATAGCACTTAACAGGGATGTCAGGCCCCCACAATGGAATCAATGCATGTTTATCAAACAACTGTAAAAAAACGAATCAACAAGAACAGTCAACCTGCTCTGATAGCAGACCGATGTTCCTAACTATTAACATGCAGTGCATGAGTTCAAACAGTGCTATCAAAGCTATGATTGACATATTTCAGCTCTTTTTAACAAAGCAAGCAAGTAACAACTTGCCATTCCCTGCTCGTTGATTTTCTGAATGCAAGTCAAAAACTGCTGATTGAGGTTGTTCACATTTGCAGTGTTTTCAGTCCACTCCCATCTCTAATAATAAATGTAATTGTGGCTTCCTCAAATGTCTTCACCTGATTCATGATTTGCAATGCAAGATACAATTTTCCTCCCACTCTTCCTCTCAAAAGATGAGGCCAATGCATGGTGAAGAACCAGAGAAAAAAAAAAGGCTGAACAAATCACATTCACCTACATATTTGCCCGCCACTGAATTGGTTCGATTAAAGCATGCAGAAGCACTTCCATATATCATAACCGCTGCCGGCCACATTGCCTTGTATCAAGAATCAAGAAAACCTGACTGGAAAAACCAAGTATGGTAATGGACTCAAGGTGATTTAACATTTTGCAAAAACTTTTCTTCTCTTACAATGGACAATTTTCTTGGATGTTTTTTTTTCTGCCTCTGATAATCGACTGCTTTTCTAGGAAGTCCTCGGATCCGAATAGCATTCACCAGCCTCAATACATCATGTTTCATCAAGACATTCGAGTACTGAAAATTTGCCGCTTGCATTCTTTTTTCAGCAACACAGAAATTTACAAAAAACCAACACCCTAAATCATACATTAGTAACTAAAATTTGCCACTTGAATTTCTTTTTCAGCGATACAGAAATTTACACACAAAAAAACACTCTACATTAGTAATTTCAA
>LFLW010196758.1:1283-14528 GCA_001262575.1 Conus tribblei | reverse complement strand
GGAGGGGGTGGAGGCTATCACCCTGGCTTTTTAGGTCTACCCTGAAATCGGGAGTGCTCCCATTAACACAGTTAGATCTATTCATATTTTCGTTTATCACAAAACATAGATGACACAGATCAAAGCTCACCTGTGGTCTTCTTTGTTGTTGTTGTTTTGTTTTGTTTTTTGTTCGGAAAGTCCAGAGCTGGAGTGTATATTCAGGAAAGGAGTTTAAAGTCCAGTGCTTCTGCGAATATGTTTACCTGTTTTTGTCTGTCTGCTGTCATTGTTCCATAACAGGACATTGAAAAGTGCCATGACTGACGTCTGGACAGTCATGCAGGAGTCCCTATACAGTCTTCTCCCGACAGCCATGCTTGACAGGGCAGAGGTACTGTAGCCAGTCCAGACCTCTGTGTTGCCTAGCTCCAGGAGCTCATCGGCTCGGCTCTAGTTCTGGAACTGAAAACGGTCATGGACAGGTAGTCATGACGAGATGTAGTGTCCGACAACTGTGCGGCGACTGATAACTGGGTTGGTTTATTCGCCTGTCTCATCGTCCGGGTCACCTCGGTGGCATTACCATTCATTCCAGCCTCCCAAACAGACACAGCCTGGCTTGTCACTTCCCCCACCACAGCCTCAGCACCGGCAGACTATTGAGAGCAGTCAGTGACAATCAAGTCGTCACGAGGCAAGCTCACTGCAGCCGAATAATTTTGTTGATTATCAGTGGTGCCTCTTCTGATGAAAAAAACAACAACAACAAACAAACAAACAAACAAAAAAAAACGCAGAACACTGAAAACTCTAAGCTCCCTACTGACGGCAATCAACTGCTCTGTGAACTCTCCGTCCGGCCGGGCCAGAGGGCCCCACCACCTCCATCCAGTTTGCCGGTATCGGTGATCCCGACAGAACCTCATCAAGGACCTGAGCGTGCCCAGGGAGGAAATCGAAGCGGAGGTCACCATGATAGCAGGACATGAAGGGCCACTGAATTTAAGACATTTGCTGATCGATGAGGATAGGATAATGAAGACGATGCAACGGATTTCCATTCTGATCTGAGACTGCATGACGGGGGTGTATTCAACGTTCAGGCCTACTTTCATAATGTATCACGGCGTCAGGAAAGACACAGACGCTTGGTCTGGATATTTGAGCAACAACTCTCTCGAGACACATCCATTACGTGGGTTATAAAACTCCACTGTGTGTTCCCAGTCGAGCCCGTTGCAAACTCAACCATGGTAAGAGCCAGTCGGGTCTGAAAAACCCCACAAAGAAATGGCTCCAACAGGTCCTACGACATAACTAGCCGGGTGGCGCGAATGAAAGTTCTTTGCCAGTCTACGTATTAGTTTTGCTGTTTGACATAGTGTTTCTTAAAATTCCTGTTATCAAATGTGAAAAATCTGTCTGAAACCTTTGTTCTTGAACACCTAGTCGATTTTGGGTCGACATCTGCGATCACGTTCAAATCTTGCATCCACAGAGAAAGATGACCTCTGACTTAATCTGCACTGGAGAAGGGGTTAATATGGTTTTCCAGACGTGTCTTCATTTTGTTAGAAACACGGACAAGTGCAACCAGAACAAAAAACAAACCATTCTTGTTCTTTTTCACACAGTTGTGTTGTTTATCTTAACCTCTGAACAGATCTCCAAAGGGGCCTAGCCCTTGCTGTGTCCCCTCTTTATTTTTCATTCTTTCTCTTTTGGATAGAGAAATGAGAAGACAACTCCACTCACCAGCCGAAAAGAAACATGGCTGCGCCGGTCATCCAAGTGACAGAATCCGAAGAAAAAGTTTGTGACAAACTTTGTCATCTTGTGATCGAAAAGGCTAATGCAGCCATCAAAGAAAAAGATTTATTTGTCATCGGAGTATCCGGTAAGTGTATTATGCAAACTGTTGAAAGGCAGCCACAAATTTAGAACAAGCATAGTTTGGCAATTGCGACGAGTTCGTCTGCTATCAATCAGAAAATCGTGACAACACGTGTCATCCTTTCAAGATTGGTTGGAATGTGTACAGATTGAGGGCCTTATAAACGATAATTCTCCTTTAAGTGCAAGTTGAAACGTGTGTCGTGGCTGACAGCTGATGTCACACAATGCATTCAACTTAACAGCAGAGACAAACTGCACATTCAGCGTGACTTGCATTAATTATTGCTCTATTTTTTACTTACTGTAAATTACAGTGTAATATACCAGATCTATCCGAAACAAATATAATCTCACTCGTAGCTGCGGCCTTTGTTCATATGTTATAGTCATTTTATTTTATTTTTTTTATATTTGGCACACAAACAACAGGAACAAACCTCACAAAAAGCAATTACCCCCATTTTACCTTGTAGATCAGTTGGTATGCTAAATCCAGGGAGCTCTTCCAACTGCAACTTATAACATGTTTTGGTGAACATGAACCATAAGTGAAAATTGATGATTTTATGCATATGATACTGGCAGAACAACTTTCATCCCAAGAATCATCAAGGATTGGATTTTCGAATTAGCTGCCAACGAAGATAATGTGAGTCAGTGGCACTACTCTGGATGTTTTCAAGGTATTAGTCAGAATGAAAAAGAAATTGTTAATTGCATTTTTTTTTTAATGAGTTTAACAAATTTGGGTGAGGGTTTTTCAGCAGGATTTAGCAACATGCCCCCTTCCCTCCATCTCTGTCTTTGTCTTTGTCTCAGTCTTCTTAACTTTGATTTTGTATAGCACCAATAACATTATCTGGATGATTGTGGGTACTTTACAGAAGAAAGTGAATGCTAACTTTTACCAAGTTATTTCACTCAAAGGTAAAAGAGTTAATGGGGAAGGTACCTTTTGTCCCCATGGTGAAACAATTACATGCCTGTAACTCCAAATTGATGCCTTTTGCAGCACCCATTTGGCTAGCACAGGTGCAGACATGAGGCTATGGAACGGATGAAAGTCCAAAAAATGGGAAGCTTCATGCTTGCCTAGACTCCAGGGTGATACATGTCATGCAGACAGCAACAATGAACAAACACTCATTAATGTTAAGAAGAACAATGATGGAAGAAGTTAACAGACAGAAGTTAAGACGCGATCACTGAAGAAACAAACAAATGCAAACTATCATAAATAAATTCAAGATTGACTGTAGCCTTCTGATTTAGAACTTGTCGTATGGACCCATGTATACACTCACACTCACAGAGAGAGAGAGAGAGAGACAGACAGACAGACAGACAGAAAAAACAGAAAAACAGAAACAAATACAATTTACATTGTGATGATTGATATGAGAGAGAATTTTAAGTGAGGCAAGGACATTTAACTAATAAGGAAGGAACTTTAGTTGCTTGTATGGTGAAACATTTACATGGCCACACCACCAAACCTGTGGCACTCATTCATACAGTACTCATGCACATGGAACTAGCTCTCAGGTCAACCTTCGAGTTGGCACTTGTTCGCAAGAAAAGATAAAGAAGTTAACACTGACTAAATAATTTACATGTTTTCAAGACTGACAGTAACCTTTTCATCATGAACTGGTTAAATAGAACAAGCAGAAGAGCAGAAGCAAATACAGGTAATCATGACCATGGTGTAATTAAAATATGAAATGAAGCTAAATAAGGTGAGAAGGCATAAACAATCGGTAGCAAAGATGAAACTTGTGGTCATCATTATTTGTTTGTATTCTAGCTATTCTGCTTAACACATATTAAGTATGTAGATGTTCACAAAATTAGTGAATCAGCTTTGAAATTTAATGGAAAAAAGTTATGGTTTGTTTATTTTACAGAAGTGTTATAAAACGGTTCAAAATAATCTTCAGAATACTCTTAGCATCAAGAAAACACTGAAATAGGACATTGCAGCACAACATTATCTTGACAGACTTGGATACATGTATAACAAACCAGATCGTTTAGTAAAGGGTAAAATATAATACACTGATTACTCTGTGGTGCAGTGGTTAGTATCGCAACTTCTCAGCTGGGGAGATCATGAGTTTGATTTGCATCACTACCGTTCATATTTGTGAGAGTTTTCAGCCCATAACCAGCTTCTACCCAGAGCTAAGTGTGCTAGTGGCTCATTTGGGAAGAGTAGAACTACACAGCTGACTTTCATCTATTTTTAACAGATGCGTTGATCCCAGAGGACGTTGCTCAGATTGCCTGGCCAATACCACAGGTGTCGGTATCTTTCAGGCCTTGATGACACATTTTGAAAGGAAGTGTAGAGTACAGCCCTGTCATGTAATGTCAGAGCAGAATGGATCTCTGTGGCATTGCCTTCATTACCCTTATCCATCGGCATGAAAAGGTCTCAGATTCTGTGGTCCTTCATGCTGTCATGGTGGCCTCAGTTTCAATTTCCTCACCACATCTGTGCCCTTGGTGAGCTCGTGTGGAGGCTGCTGGTATCAGTGGGTTTACAAAGGGACTGTTGTCGGACAGACGTAGTGGCACCCTCATGCTGGCTCAGCAACTAAGCAATTGTTGTCATCAGTAGAGAGTACAATAAATGCTGTCCAGCGTATGTTGGATCAGAACAGGTGGTATTGTACACTGCTGAAGTGACTGCAGTGTCTCCTCAGGTGGGTTGTCTCATGGCTGACTGACATTGACTCTGCCTGTAGAGTGCCAGTGCCAGGACTGCTGTGGACAGGCCAGAGTATGACTGTGGATAGGGAGCTGTAATGAGCAGTGTGGGGGTATTGCCACAGGAGTCACTTAAGATGACATAGCAAGAAAAAAAAAAAAGATAAGTCCTAGAGCGAATACAACCATCATGGTACACATTAAAAAAGAAAAAAAAAATTTCAAGCGAAGCTGAGTCTAACAACTGAGAGTGGTTTCTACGTCAACAAAACATTCTGGATTATTTTGTTAAAATCAACCACACTAAACATAACTTTTTGCTTGCATTTGTAAAAATAAAAAAGTCTGTGGAAACGTGCACATTCACACATGAGCATGCCTTTTCATATCAAAACATGTGCAAGCAAGCTACTTTCAGAGGAGAATTGATGCAGCTGCTAACTGAAGCAAAAGAGCAAAAGCTGTTTTAGACCAATGGAATGCTCTGCGAAGATCTCTCAACTCGTACGAACTGAGAGTGAACTTCGTAGTCGCACCTCCACACCACGCTAAGGTGGGTGTTCCCTAGATGGGGACACGGGGCAGAGTGGGCACAGCTTTAAGCTGTGGCGAACGCGGCACGGGCGCGGCAACCAGCGCGATAGCAAAACTAGATCTTGGCCTTCTCTACAAAGAGGGTTCACAGGCTGGACTGGTAATGAGCTGCTCTGAAGTCGGAATGTGTCGGCTGAGGCCAGCGGGCAGACCTCCTGCAGAGTCACAAGCACGGGGGAAGACCAAACACTACGCATCCACCCAACATGGCCATGCAAACGGATATTCGACGGTATGGTGCTCGTCCTGGGGCTCTCGAGACGGTGACAGTGCCGGGCCTCCAGCCTCAAAGGGCCCAACCAAAGCTACTGGAAGAGCGATGCATAGCCCAGTCCAGTGGAGCTCCAGGAGAAGCTGTGGGGACCGGCAGGGTCGCTGCGGAGGACTGTGGACTTCTCCAGACTGACAAAACTGAATATCTAGCATGGCTTGGAATCACAGAAGAAGAAGAAGAAGACCAATGGAATAAGCAAGGTACAAACAGACAGAAAGCATTTCAGCCTCATGTCTTTCTTCAGGAAGGAAAAAAAGGTTGCAAAGTTCACCATTAACAGGTCCCATCCTAATTTGGTTACTGAGTATTTCTATTTTCATGATCAAGTAAGAGCATTGATGGTATTAGAGCATTGATGGTATCATAACTATTTTACACGAGAACATATATTTTGAAGACATCAGTTTTACTTCATCCTCATCTAACAGTACTGAAGTTGTCTGACTTCAAAGGTCACAACTTTGAAGGGAACAAGTGTCCCCAAATACTGTGAAACTGACCATTTATAAATACCCCACTCTCAAAACCTTGGCGGCTAATGATACCCTGTCACCATGCACAAAAGCATAGACTGGAGGCAGATGAAACAAGTCAGAAAATTTCTCCCTTAATGGGAAGTGTCAGGGTTATGCAGAATTTGCACCTTCTCCTTACATGTACCTTTTGTCATGAAGTGTGATAAGCGAATGGGTATCACAAGTCGCATTGGCTTAGAATTATGTGCATTTGGTTTCAAGATGAGACATGCTTCATATATTTGTGGGTTTTTTTTCTTCTACAGAGAGAATGTTTAGACATATAATTATGTTAGGCAGTTGATATTTTGACAAGCAAAAGCCAGTCCTTTACTAGATGCTGTAAGTTCTTGTGGTAATAGTATGTACACTGTAACACCATGTCTAGGACCAACCCACAGGCAATGCCACCGAGCACAGAAGACAATGGACACCCAGATGGCAAATCACAGAAGACCTGAATGGACAACATGAAGAACTGGTGTAATTGAAACACTTTTACCATGTAATGATTGACTGTTGACAGAATGTGGAATCTTTATCTGCTTAAGAGTTGGTCATGGCACCCTGACAACATCATGTCATAGCAACACATGATTCTATACATGCTTATAACTGTGTCCAGAATATTCTTTTGATCTGAAAGCATAGATTTTATTGAATCTACCAAGATGCAGACTATTATAGTATTAACTTTTTTTTTTTTTTTGCAGGCGGCAGCGCAGCTAAATTTCTCTGCAAAGGTCTTCCCAAGCTTTCATCAGAATGGAAGAAGTGGCGTATCTTCTTCTGTGACGAGCGCCACGTGCGTTATGATGACCCTGAGTGCACCTACACCTTTTACAAGCAGAACCTGCAAATACCTGACCTGTTGGAAGTGAATGAAACTATTTTCCCCCTGGATCCTAACATTCCAGGTGACGTGAAGTAATATCAGATGGCGATGATGGTTGTGATGATGTGGATTGAAAGTGATGTTTGCACAGTGGGAACACACTGGAACCTCTCCATAAAGATATTCATAAATCCTAACATATCTCATTTGACAGCCACCCACAAAGTGATAGATGAGTTGGGCCAGGTGATGTTTAGTTGCAAACAACAAAGAACATTAGGGGTCAGTTCAGAATAAGATGAGTTTTCTGCTCCCACCTGTAGCGAAAACCATTCAGATTCAAATTGTTACATTGTTTTTGCTTAAGTAGAGCTAGAAAGGTGGTGTATTGATTAAAATTTTTTTTTTATACCTGTCCCTCAGTATTAGGTGACAGTACATCAAATTTAAAAGCCCACTTTCTCAAAATGGCTTGGTTACTACTGGAACATTCTGGGCACAATGATTTATCTTTATTAGCAAATATAATTCCTTTACTGTTGGGAAGGTATCTTGAAAATGTTACATAGCTGTCACCCTGTGGGAGGTGATCACATACGTTATTTGGTCCATAAAGGGAGGAAATGATTCTTGGCAGGCAAATCTAGTATGCACAAAGAGAAAAATGTTCAAGGGGAATTAAATCTTTAAAATCAAGTATAAAAGGAGAAAAAACGCATTCAAGGAAAACCAAATCATTCAAGGGAGGCAGTCATTCTTGGCAAAGAGAAAAGTTTTAAGGTCAAAACCAAGTTTTGTTTGTTTGGTTGGGTTTTTTCGTTTGTTTGTTTGTTTTCTTTTGGTATCCCTGGTACTGGCAGTCCACAGGGAGCAGTCAATGTCGTCAAAAGGCAACTCATCTGAGGAGACACTGCGCTGCCACCGCTGAGTCAGTTTGGTAGTGTTCAGCGGTGCCTGTTGTGATCCAACATACGCAGGACACCACCTACTAAGCCGGCTCTGCAATAAAACAATTATTGTCGTCAGTAGGGACTGACAGCAATAACTGCTGTGTCGCTGAGCCGGCGTGGGCGAGTTCTCTCCCTCCGGAGGGCACCACAGATGGAAAACCAAATTTTTAAAGGGAAGCAATCATTCTTGGGAGGTAAATCTGTTTGTTCAACAAACAAACAAAAAACAAAGTTTCAAGTTCCCATGGCTGTGGGGGCAGTGAACGGTGTAGAGTTTCACTGTGTCTAGGGTACAGCGCGATGGAAAACGAAGCCCATTCCTCCCCTTATGCCGCCTTTAAACTTCCCTGAACTGAACTGGGTGCTGTTGAGGCCCTATGCTCCTCTAGGAGCTATAAGGACTAAGAAGAAGAACTGAACTGGGTACCCATTTACTACTGCATGGCAGGAAAACTTCATATGGGCGAAGAAAACAGTGTGAAAAAAGACAAGTCTTCAGAGGTCTTGTTTATTTGGGTTGCTCTTTTGAATAAGCATAAACTTTGTTTAGATATTTTACCTAAGAACAGAAGGAAATGAAGAAAAACAAATAATAAAAATGTAACAAAATTTATTCTTTCATTTATGATTTTACCCACACGATTTTAACTCTGATCCAGCATCAAGGCAGGTTCATTCATGTTTTCTCTCTTTCTCTCTCTTGACAGTATGTTTTTCATGATTGCAACAGGTATGTGGTTTTAGGGATCAAGGGATAAAATTGAATGTTCGCAATCCGAAGTGTGAACAGACAGTTCTGATGTAAAATCGATGACAGTCTTGACAGTATCATATCTGCAACAGAAAAGTGTTATTTTTCAACTCAAATGTTTTGAAATAATTGTAAATGTTTGTAATACAGATATCATAACAGCACTTTGATTTTCATAAAAATGTTCATTGGTATGTGTCATGTCATGGTTTGTACAATTATGTAGATTATCTGTTAAAAGATAAATGCACACACAGCCTTTGTAAACGGAGTGTTGAGGTGAATACATTAAATCTTTACTGAATTACTGATCAGTGTAAATGGTGGTGCTATAAATGTAAATGCTGCCATATTGAATATTCAAATCAAAAAGGAGTGATTGCAAAGCAAGGTGACTGCGGGCAGAAATTTATACAAATGTTAAAAGGAATTTGAATAACTCTGCCTGTCGACATGGACAAATTACAAGACAAAATACCAGGCATATTAACCACTTAGGTCTTCTTCAGGCAAGTTAAACCACACTCAGGACAATGAAAATGAAGAACAAATAATCATTTATATTCTCAAATTCAGTGCAAGATGGGTTTTTTTGTTTTGTTTTTTTATTCAACGACCATCTTGCGTGGAATTTGAGAAGATAAGTGATTGCCGTTCTTCATTTTCATTTTCCTGGGTGTTGCTTCTCTTGCCTGAAGAAGACCTAAGCAGTCAAAACGCGTCATGTTTTGTCTTGTGATTTGTCCATGTTCCTTTTCAAATTTAAAGGGGGTTGACATGTGTTACACACATGTATGCATGTGGCAGTGGAGTCTGCAGCAGATGAGTATCTGGAGAGCCTGCGCCAAGTGTTCCCTGGGCAGGACATCCCAAGGTTTGATCTGCTGGTCCTTGGCATGGGTCCTGACGGTCACACCTGTTCTCTGTTCCCTGGACATGCCTTGTGCAAGGTCAGTTTGTTCTTCGGGATTGTTGGGTGGTATGTGTGAAACCGAAAGGTGGGGAGGAGGGGAGCACTGAGTTTGTGTGGAGGAGGAAGGTGCCTGAGAATAAAGGGAAAATTGTATGGATATGCCTGCAAAGACTTTTCTCGCTAAACTGCTGGCGCAAAGCTGTTGGGTTTTTTGTTTGTTTTCTTACATCATTGCACACACACACACACATTTTAATACATAAAAAAGTGCAAGGTCAAGCTAGTTTTGATGAATTCTGAGAAATTCATTTATCATTTGAGTTTTCTGTCCTCAATAATGATTGTATTTCCATTGGATAAAACGGGTAAAATGCTTTTGAAAGTCTAGACTTTCAGGTTATCTATTCTATTCTTACCAAGGAAGAAGGAAGCTTTTTCTGGAGTTTCCACAATCTTCGATGTAAGCGCTTGAATTAGAAACCTGTGTTAGTACTTATGTCCTTTTGACTGGAAAGTTTTGTTTTTTTTCTTTCAAAACTGATGTATTTCTTTGATCTGTCAGTGAATAATGTAACCTTTTCCGTGCTTTCTGCATTGCCCATGAGCCAGATACATGACAAAATGAAATCTGTATTTATAATTTTCTAATGAAATAGGCAATAGTCATAACTCAACTAACTGTCTGTCAGTTGATCTTGGTGTGTTTGCATCAAAAGGAAATGAAGTAATTAGTTACGCCGTTCCAAGTATGCATTTTTGATTATGTGGGTCATGGAAGACCCGTGCTTTAAAGAGCAGTGATTGGATGGTGTAGCATGAGTATGGGTCATGGGTCACCCGCATTGTTAGGTAATGGGTCCCTGTTTGACCCGCATCATCGTAACAGGAATAAACGTAGCAAAAACACACAGAAAAGCCCGTGTAAAATGTATGGTTCAAAAGAGGCCCTCGCTGTCGGAAGTGTGTCGTTCAAAATGACATTTGATGAAGGTTGAGCATGACAGAACTTGCCTGGAATGGTTTGCCCAGGCAGAAGTGGAAACAGAAAGGTTGGCATTCTATCAGGCCAGCGGCAGTGTGCCATGAGCACTTGAAACTCTCTGAAACGTCCCTCACAGGTCATTGGCAGATCATAGAAACAAGATGGTGGCGTTTGTAGTTGGATTCCATTTTTAATATTAGTATATTTTGGATTTCATTAATTGTGTCATACTTGTTCATCTCTGATGACACCACTATCTAAATGTTTTTGGATTTCATTGATCACATTTGTTCATCTATGATTACACCACTATCTAAATGTTTCTGTTATATTGTCATCTTAGGTCCTTTGAACAGGAAAAGATTGATGGCTAATCAACATTTTGATGAGAGCACAGAAGTTCTCTTTCCCTTGAAAATGCTTCTCTTTGAGAAATATTCTTACATACAAGCGGAGCATTCTTGTCGGACTTTGTCAAAGCGTTTTGATTTGATGCCTTTGTGTGTGTGTGTGTGTGTGTGTGTGTGTGTGTGCATGCATGCCTGCGTGCCTGTGTGCGTGTGACTGTTTCAGGAAACAGCACGTCTAGTAGCTTCAATCACAGACTCTCCGAAGCCTCCACCAGCACGGGTGACCTTGACATTTCCTGTCATCAACAAGGCAGCTTGTGCTGTGTTCGCTGCTGCAGGTGCAGGCAAGGCTGACATACTGCAGGTAAAGGATCTGATGACTGATCTTGGACACATTGTCCTCCCTCTGATCTTGACCTTGGGCCAAGGCCAGTCTGGTACTGACAGAGTTAGAGACCTTTTAGATTACATGGTGTAAGTTCAGTTTTATCCATGTTTTCTGTTTCATAAACATGGCCCTGCCAGTAAATAAATATAAAGCACTTTGATCCTCTGGTTTGAATTGTGAAGTGGATCTTTCCTTATTCATACGGTGTGAATAAGGTTTGTCACATTCTTGGCTCAGACCGGGAACAGGGCCAGTATAAAAATCTGAAAATTGCCTTTCAGGCCCAGCAAAATTTTGTGCTGTTCAATTCAGGCCTGGGGAAAACTCCCTCTGGCTCCAGGGGTGCCACTTTAAAAGCTCAGGCTGAAATTCCAGCCTGTGAAAAATTCTGAAAGTTGCCATTGAGCAGAGTCACTGATATTTACCAAACAGCTTTCAACCATCTCCTTTGAGGACTATGTTTCTGTCAGTTTAGCGAACAATGCAGAACTGATTGACTTAGGCACCTCAAAAAGTGATTCCCATTTGGACTGGTCAAAACCCGATTTTGTCGTAATCAGGACTGTCAACCTTTGCACGATTTATGCTCTGTGCTCTGTTATGTAGTATCTCAGCAGATGAGGCCTTGACAATGTTGAGAACTATAGTGAGCGAGACCAAAGGTCTTTAAGCACATGAACATGGAAAACAAGGGAAAGTGGTCTTGCTGTGATGATAAAAGAAAGCAAGAACAAATTTGCATTGAGGATCACACACATTGTTGACTAGTTGATGCTTTCCCCCCTTTCCCCTCCCCCCATTGGCTCCTCCTTGTTCCCCCTCCCCCCTCTCGCTTTTACAAACATTTGAAGATTGAAACCCTCCACCCCACACCCACTACTAACCCCTGCCCCGCCTTTGGTTGTACTTCTGGCCTGAATATTTTCCAGAATCAGTTTTCAGGCCTGGTCACTTAGTTTGCGTGGCATTGCTGTTAGAAAAAATTCACTGGCTATCTTTCTTTGTAAGGAATGTGCAGGTTGTCTTTCTTTGTGATGAATGTGCAGGTTGTCTTTCTTTGTGATGAATGTACACATTGTCTTTCTTTGTGATGAATGTGCAGGTTGTCTTTCTTTGTGATGAATGTACAGGTTGTCTTTCTTTGTTATGAATGTACAGGTTGTCTTTCTTTGTAATGAATTTGCAGGTTACCTTTCTTTATAATGAATGTATTGGTTGTCTTTCTTTGTAATGAATTCACAGGTGATCTTTCTTTATGATGAATGTACACGTTGTACAGGTTGGCTTTCTTTGTGATGAATGTACAGGTTGTGTTTCTTTGTGATGAATGTACAGGCTGTCTTTCTTTGTAATGAATTCACAGGTGATCTTTCCTTATGATGAATGTACAGGTTGTCTTTCTTTGTGATGAATATACAGGTTGTCTTTCTTTGTAATGAATTTGCAGGTTATCGTTCTTTGTAATGAATGTACGGGTTGCCTTTCTTTGTAATGAATTTACAGGTAATCTTTCTTTTTGATGAATGTACAGGTTGGCGTTCTTTGTGATGAATGTACAGGTTGTCTTTCGTTGTAATGAATTCACAGGTTGTCTTCCTGTGCTGCTAGTCAAAAAATTGACAGCATGATTTTTGTTTCTGCTCCATTCAGCAAGTCCTGGAAGGCGGGAAGGACAACCCCTTGCCTGCCGCGATGGTTCGGCCAACTAACGGGGAAGTGGTCTGGATCCTGGATGCTGCTGCTGCTGCAAAGCTGAAAAGTGCCGTGAAGTTGTGATGGAACAAAGACCTGGGATTGTGATGTCCAAACTGGGGGTCATAAAGTGGACTCTGACCATGGCCTGATTGTGGTGGTTGCTAGAAGAGCTGGGGAAGGTTTGGAGTTCAGATGGAAAAGTTTGTTTTGAATGATAGAATCATTTCCAACATTAGTGACGTCCAAACTGGTGTTTTAAAGTGGACTCTGATCATGGTTTGATGGTAGTTGTTGCAAGGGGAGTCAGATAAAATCATTTCCAGCATGTGTGAAATTCTGTCCAATTTTTTTTTTTCTTTTCTTTTTTTTTTATCAGGTAGAGATTGTGATTGTTATAAAGGTGTCAGA
>LFLW010195214.1:11676-22840 GCA_001262575.1 Conus tribblei | reverse complement strand
GGGGGGGGGGGTTGAAGAGGGGTGTGTGTGTGATAAGTGGGGCATTTTGTTATCGTTGTTAAAAACCTTTGTGAGCAAGTCATTTTGTGGGTTGAAATTACATTTTCTGCCAGGGGAATTAATCAGTATGAAAAGAGTCCCCTCCCCATGTATATTTTCTATAAAAAAAATACATGATACAAGAGGAAAAAAAACTAGTTTATATTATGCAAAACGAATTTATACATCCGTATGAAAAAAATTATACCAGCGATTTCTCATACACGTCAAGTGGTTATTTTTAAACAATTACTGTTTACAGGACTGCCATCCATGGGACCAGGTCAAACTGGGACAGTATATCAGAGATTCTCATCTTCCTCAAGTCGTTATATATATATATAGATATATAGAGCAATTAGGTCACTGTTAAGAGGACAGCCTTTTATGGGATCAAATCAAACTGGGACATAATAGTAATACCATAACTATACTGGAATAAACTGGCAACATTTTCCCTAAACACGGCTGATAATCAAAATGCAAAATCAAGATTTGCATTCATTAAACGTCTAAGAAGGCTAGTCTGCCCTTCAGACAAAAACAAGCAAACAAAAAAGCAATGACGCACAAACGAAAGACTGACACTGGGCTTCTTTTCCAGACTGAAGCATGGTTGTTGAATTACAATGATGAAAATGATTTCTTACGGCACATGCCCAAAGGAAAAGCCACCAATCAGCTGTTTTATTAGCTGAAGAAAAATACCTTTTGAAAAATATCAAGTTGTCCCACCACCACAGACATTAAGATGGCATAGTTAAAAGCATGACCAGTATAAAAAGAAATTGTGAGAAGCCCAAATTAATTTTTCCCAGAGTTATCCCTTGCCAATTTTTTTTTTTTCTTTTGTAAACTATTACTGCCGATCAGAAACACACAGTTCATAAGGGATAATAAGCAAGGAGGAAACAATTTGGCTCATCAGGTTATGCTCTTTCTTCACTGCAGACATTCTCGACCCTCTGCTTTAGTCATTTTAACAGACTCTGACACTGGTTGACAAGGTACTTCACACAAATCTTCTTACAGTCAGAGAAACTTTAGTCACTCCTAATGAATAATGAATAACAAGTTTGTTTTAAGAAATAAGATGATCTCGCATAAAATACGAGTTAAAAGAAATAGCACCAGGAGGTTTTGTAAAGACACATTCATATTGTAAGATACTGACAAAAATGGAATCATAACGTGGTGCACAACAAAAATGCATGAACACCTCAATGTCCATTCACAGTCTGATGTAACCGAGTCAAATGCCCCTCAGTGATGCTATGAAGAAAAGTCAAATGGTGCTCAACAAAGAGATCTTAAGGACAAAATTGAAGACTGAACATGAAAGTCAGACCAAATACTGATTATAGCATTTTAAATGCAGGATTGGTTTTTGTTTTTTAATTCTTTTTAAAAAATGAAAAATGTTACCGTAAAAATGACCACAGAGAACTATCAATCCCTTTTGGCAGAACAGAACCTTTTGCTTAATTAACTTGTGACAAATTACATTTCTTTGGATTTTGATTCCTAATTCACTGCATCGTTCTGTACATTTTTTTTCAAAAGTTGTTCTCAGTTTGTAAAACATGATAAATATGTGGAAATATATCCATAAAAATTATCAAACAGTGTGGACTAACAATACCATAAGGCGATACACGATAACTCTGAACTTTTAATGATGAGGGCATTCAAAGCTAATAAATAATCATGGACATATTTGGAAATGTATTCATTTCCTAAAAACCTTGAATACTATGGATCATCATCACTGTAAAAAAAAAAAAACCCACTTGGAATTTAAGTAAACTGCTGTCTAATCTCATCTTCTACAGCAACAAGATAATGACCGAATGTAATGATTAAAATCCTTGATTAAAAAGGCTTTTTCTAAAAAATAAAATGTTTTCTTAAAAGAAATTGAGAATAAAGAGTTCACAGCTGACGTTAATAAAATTGCATTTTGGATATCCTCTAAAATGTGATGTGTTTAAAAGATCAATAAAATTACTGAATCAGTAATTACAGTTCCCACATGGTCAATGCATCAACAACTATTTGTGCACAAGTAAGCAACAAAACAATAATGACCATTTCACACACAAGAGACATAATTAGTCACAAAAGTGACTTTGCTTTGCTTGGAAAATGGCTTATATCTTATCAGATTAAAAGATATCAAACTGCAATGAAAGCAAAGAATTCTTGCAATAAATGCTATTTAAATGTTATGCGTGTGAACAACACAATTAGGCATGAATTGTGCCATGACGAAGGAACCCAGTCAAACGATTTGGAGGGGTACTGTAGACAAGTTTAAAGTTTCTTGACTTCTTTGGAAAAGTTATTTCATGTTATCATTTTATATTGTTTTGCACTTTTTGGCTTTTTGACATTAATGTCTAATGAGAAAGTGATGACTTCCATAATTTTATTGCAGTATTCACTAAACTGTATATTCATAGTCTCAAATTAGTACCTAATAAGTTTGGTTTAAACTGTATGCTCATAGTTTTCAAAATAGTACTTAATAAGTTTAGTTTTTGTTTTTTAAATCAGTATACACTTCAAGACTGGACTTTGTAATATGAAGATGATGGATATTATGCCCAAATCTAATGCTGAACAATCAAATATCACCAATGTACGCCACAAGAGAATAAATATTTATTGCTATAATCTCCATGTTTTTCTAGACCAACAATTACTGATCCATATTTTACATTTTTTGTTGCTGTTTTTGTCTCTCTGTTTCATGTTGCCATAAAATTGATTAAAACATATTGATAGAGTACAATAAAACTGCAAGAAAAGAGAATCTATGCATTTTAAAATGATTCTCTGTGACAGACAGTCAAAGAAGTGTTCAAAACAAAACAAGGAGAGAAATCAGAAAGAAGCATCAGTGCCAGACATTCCTACATTGAGATGACCTCTGAATGTGAATACCAGACCTATCTGGCAGAAATCAGTAACAAAGATATTCCTCTAAATCTGAAACCTCTCTGGCATGAAATCATGGATATACCCATGAACTCAGATCCCTCCGATGCCCCCGATGTCCAAGGATTTCTTACCCAGCAATTACCCTGGAGTATTCTGGTGACCTATTCATTTTTCTGATTGAGTGAAGAATCTGAATGCTAGGCCATGTAGTTCAGGTAGCAGGTATGTC
Source organism: Conus tribblei (assembly GCA_001262575.1). Taxonomy (NCBI): domain Eukaryota; kingdom Metazoa; phylum Mollusca; class Gastropoda; order Neogastropoda; family Conidae; genus Conus; species Conus tribblei. The sequence continues at coordinate 19,629 of LFLW010195214.1, read as the reverse complement.
TGTACAGATTCAGTCAAGCGATCAAAGTCCTCTCAGTCTGCTGCCAAGCATGACTGCCCACGTAAGGCAGCAACACTGGAATCCTATTCCTGACTCTTACTCATCTCCTCTTCCTCTTTGGCCACCTCTTCTGGAGGAGCTTCGCAAAATCCCAAACCATGCACGGTCCCACAGAATCTCTGGTCCATTTTGTTATGAAAGTACACCTGTTTGGGGAAGGAGAAAAAAATGCCGCCTTTGTTCAATGAGAGTATGAAAATGAGATATGTGCATTTGTATGCTGTTACTTTACTAGGCAATTGTTTGCTAAGTCCAGTTGGTAGGCATTAGTTCAAAGAACACATTGGATTACAATGACTAGATAAAAGTAAACGAATAAATGAACAATATAAAAGCACAAGGAATTGAAACCATAGGTTTAAATGGCCAGGCATTAAAATGGAAGAAACTAAGTATGCTGGAAAGAAATGTGACTCCTAGGAGCAAAAGTTTTGAACTCCAGAGACCTGACTGCAAACATCGTTCAGTGCTTTCCTTGTTGCTGCAATAACCCCCCATCCCAACCCCTCACCCGCCTACCTTACCCCTTCTTCCTGCCTCAAAGCTCCCTTTCTTTCTTTCTTTTTTTTTTTTTTTGGTTGTTTTTGCAAAATGTGGGAAAAATCTGGCATATGACTAGCACAAGGAGAGCATTTACTGGTCACTTCATTTTGGCATATGACCTCATGGTGTTCTTCATAAAAAATTCTGGGAATCGCACTTCTCTCTTAGGAGAGCTTTCGCATGGTACTCAACAACTTTGGCAGCTGAATTTTTCTTTTCCTTTTTTTTTTTTTTTTTTTTTTTGGGGGGGGGGGGAGTGGGAGGTGGTGGTGGAGAATTTCAGTCCAATACTGAAATTCAGCCAAACAGTGGAAGTTTTTTTAGTCATGCAACACACACACACACACACCAAGCAGAAAAGCAGCAGCATTAAAAAGCCAAGGAACACAAACTTGTTCATTTAAACCGAGGCAATTGCCATCTACTTCAAGCGATTTGTGAACCAGCACCAGTGCTGAAGCATTTACAGCTGAACACACAGAGCTCTAGCTGGCTGCATGTTTCACAGTGCCTCAAAAGAGAGAACACAAAACCACACAGTCAGCTAGATTAACTCAATGGCAACACATTAAAAATTGACTTGTCATTTCATGAAGTAACATTTTGACCATATGCCAAAAACATTCAAATAACTTACACAAAATTACCAAAGCCTACAATATATACATGATTTACAGATTTATTATAAAATGTCCCAACAGATTCATTCATGAGAGCTACTTTTGAATGTCTGCTTTTTATTTTTCATTATTATGTCACTAAATTCTAAATAAAGAAAAACTGCCAAAGATATGTGTGCTTCCCGCAACGTTGTACAATCTATCAGCAAATGAACTGGGAAATACAGGACTATTTGTCAATCAAAGAAAGCGGTAGTTTCCCTTGGATTAGACCTTGTGTGTGCATAAAAAAACAAACAGTTTAACAACCTTGCCATGACACAGTCCATTGGTGAGGTTCTGAAGTTTAAGCTTCTGCACATTGCCATTGAGTTAACCAGTGGAAACAAATCAAAACACATCATGGATTGCATGGAGAAGGTCACACTAATGTTCATGAGATACAAAAGGTATTTTTGAAAAAGAAATATTACTTACTTCTTTCATCTTAAAGAAGGCTTGTCCTGTGATGAGACTGTCGCTTCCAGCTTGGTGCTGCTGTCCAGACCTCTTGATCTAAAACATTCAAACATAACGTTTGATGCACATTGTCGCAGTCTGTGTGTTCATGCATGTGTGTGTGAGAATGAATGAACGAGTGACTGTGAGAAAGAGAACGGGCCAGACATACAGAATATGTGTGTGAATATGACAGAGAGGGAGGGACAGAGAGAGAGAGAGAGAGAGAGAGAGAGACACAGACAGACAGAGACAAAGAATAGAGACAAAGAAAGGGAGACGGAGACAGAGGCAAAGAGAGAGAGAGAAGTAGAGACATTGACAGTCAGAAAGAGAGACAGAATGTGTGTGTGTGTGTGTGTGTGTGTGTGTGCGCGCGCGCGCATGTGTGTGCAGTGTGTATGCATGTCTGCATATGCATGCATGAATGTGTGTTATGCATGTGCACATGTGTCTGTATGCATTATTTCCCTATCAGATTCATGAGAAGGAAAATCTAGATGAATGCAGACACCCTCTGCACTTCATGCAGGAAAGTGTCAAGGAATACATGTGTAAATCAGTTGTTATACCACAGCTGCAATCCCTGTGCACCGAACAAGTACAGTTTCCACTGTACACCTGAAGCTGGCTAAATGAAACACCAAGCACCGCCGAAGAAACCTGAAATCTATTCACTTAAGTATCAATGGCTGCGACATTATAAAGTAAAAACTAAAATTTGAGGAAAACATGCTCGGAGTTAAAAGACAAACTATTTCAGGAACCAGTCACACACTACAATAAAACTAGTATCTATGTATCTAAAACGATTCTAGACGACAACAACTAAGAAGAAAAAAAATAGAAAAAGAAAAAAGGCTTCACAACACAATGTTTCCTTAACAGAGTCCTATGACCTGATAATAAGCCATTTGTTTTTTTTTTTATCTTCTTTTTCAAACTTTCCTCCCTGTCCTGTTTGCTTTGCCTTCTCAGTCGCATTACTATCTTACTTATTCCAGCTCCTCTATATGTACCAACACGGAGGCTCATTCAGTCAGAGGGACAGTACCAGCAGTGCAGAAAGAAACAAGCAATGTAAAGTCACTATGACGCAACCTATCATAGGAGAAACTGCACTGCTGCCGAGTCACTTTGGTGGTACTTAGTGATGCCTCCTCCGATCCAATATACCCAGGACACCATGTACCAAGCCCACACTCAAACACGCCCTGAACAGCACCCATTGAATCCACTGCTTAGGTGCAGAGTGAGTAGACTTGTGCCTCTGGAGAAGGACAGCCAGCATGTCAATCCAAGGACCACCAGTATTCAAGACTCACACAATCTAAGCAAAAGCATGGTTGTTATGGTAAAAATCAAAACTGAGGTTTTTTTTATCTCAAAAGCAAGGCCATAGAATTCAAGACTTCCTGTTGTGATCAATGGCAAGGAGGAAATTGCTGCCATGAAATTTCATTTGTATCCGAGACCACATGTTTCTTTCCATCACGCATCGTCATGTTAACAAGGCCCAAAAGACAAGCTCATCTGCAGCATTGGTCAAAACATTTGAGTACAGTTTTCAGACGTACATCTGCTATGTTGATGAAACTTGACTGTAAGGTTACAGAGAGAGAGAGAGAAAATGTTGCTAAGAGATCCAGCTGATTGTGACAGGCTGTATCAGTACTGGTAGCTCATTGAAATCAACTTTCAAAATAGATTTACACACACACGCACGCATGCACGCACGCATGCACACACGCTCCTCCTTAACACACTGGGTGTTGAACTCTTTCAAAAACTTAAAAATCACACCAGATGGGACATCACTGAACAAGATTTTCATGGGGTTGATAATAGCTACATCATCTTCTGAGCATTTGTTTCCCACAAACAGTCAAAGGCACACATGGGCGTGTGCACACACACACACACACACACACACACTTGCACACACGTATACAAACACAAGTATGCACACACGCATGTGCATGTGTACACACACATGCACACAGGTTTGCACACTCACATGCATGTACACACAGGCAGACACAAACAAGCAAACACTGACACATTTGCATTCACGCACACATCTACGCCAATATGCATTAGCACATACACATATATAATTATGTACACACAAATGCATGCATGCTACACACACACACACACACACACACAGAAACAGTGCATGCATTCGCAAGCATACATGGTCCTGTGCCCATCCACCCAAGCACACACATATACGTAAACACACATGCACACTCACTCACACACACACACACATCATACAATGATAATAATGGTGCAGACAATGTTAGGTGTGTACCCAAGGTCCAACCAGTACTATGGACTAATGCATAGGTCAGACATCTGCTAAGTGGTATTCATGAGAACCTCATCTTAAATCCTTTGTCTTAGTCATTAATTCATTTATCCATCAGCTGCGAAAAGTCACAATGTCATCTCAAATCTGAGAAAATGTGGTGTGGAATATATGGACTTATCTGCAGCAATGATACCTCCTTGGTGAAACTAAAACTGGTCATTTGCTGATGTTAATGGCACAGACTGTACAAGTATGCTTACTTTAAACTGAACATTCCAGTTGTGCAAAGCATTTTCATGATTTCACCAAATGTTTTTTAAACACTGGAGCCAAAAAATCTTTTTTTTTTCTTCTAGGTTTGTTGGTTTGACATATAATAATGCACAACCCTCATCTTGACCACTCTGTAATATTTGGGATTATACCCTCAGAAGATTAGAAGAAGGAAAGAACTGAGACCTGAAAAGAATCAGCGACAGGCCTAAAGGCCCACCTGTATTTCGAGCCGACTCAACTACACTATACTATACTTTTTGTTTCTACCACATAAGGAGAAAAAAGAAGAAAACTCTGAAGCATTTTGATACCAATCAAGTTCCTTTTTACCTGAAGCATATTTGCTAGATGCTGAAGTCCTCCCGGCATGTTCACCACTTTCATCAGGTGCTTGACGTCATATATGTTCACAAAGTAGGTCCTCAGCAGATGCTGAAATTCTCTGAAGTTTTCATGCAGGCTTTCGCCGCTTAGGATTCGAATCAGATATCCAAAGTCATAATTACTGAAAAATAAATCATGACAATGATAAATCACACAGCCAAATACATTGGCATGGCTTGGAGGGAGGGAGATGCAGAGAGAGAGAGAGAGAGGGGGGGGGGGTGGGGAGAGAGAGAGAGAGAGAGAAGGAGGGAGGGAGGGAAGGAGGTGCAGAGAGAGAGAGAGAGAGGGAGAGAGGTGTATTCAGTAACATGCACAGCTAAAGAACTGATCTTTAGAATCACTAAAATTTAATGTTCAGGACATTCGTCTCATCATCAGATACAGAATTTCAGCCTTAAACATGGATCAAAAGAAGATGACTGTGAATCTTGCTAAGGTCATGTTTCTTTACTCTGGAAAATTTAGAAGTAATTTTTCCCAGAAGTAATAGGCTGTGTGCAAACAGATGGCATACTCTCACCACGGATAACTTGACTGATGTCCCCAATATATTTACAAGTTTTAGACATACTGTTTTATCATTTTCTTCTGAAATAGTCTGACTGGGCTGGATATGTACGTCTTTTTTCACACAAAAAAATAAATCAAAGAACACACACACTTGCATGATCATGGTGAGGGTTAAAAACTCATGGTGAGGGTTAAAACCTCATGGTGAGGGTTAAAACCAAATCACATGCATGTATTCAACAGAGGCATGTATTCAACAGAGGCACTGTGCTCTTGAAGTGACTAAAACTATATCCTTCAAATGAACTAAAATCGAAGTATTCTATGGAAGAAAACTGGGAAGTTGGTATTATATACTCCCTGCTTCAGTGCATTAGCATGTCAAACTCTGGCAAGCTGCAGCCAGTTGTGCTAGCTCTGCTTTGCGCTGGCCAGTTTTTCCTAGCCAGTCCAGTGAATAGACGCCTCACCAGCCATCTTGTTTCTGGCACACTGCTCCAAGTTAATTTTGCTTCTGTCTATTCTCTGGCTGTCTGGTGTTCGCTCTATCTTGCTCAGCCTTTCTCGACGTGCAATGCAAAGTTGTTTCTTTCTCTCATTTTGTGGATGAATTCCTTGTTTAGAGTTACTTTAGGGTTGGAAACAACACAATTCTATACATTTAATGAATAGATCAATTTGCTTTCCCTTCACCTTAAAAAAAAAATTCAGAGAAAGCAATCAGTGCCAAACCTAAGCTCTTACACAACTGCTGAGATATATGACCGAACTACTCTAAGGGGGGAAAAGGAGAAATAAGATGTGACAGATGCCTCATGGGCGACAGTGACCACATGATTGTCCTATACAACAAATTCAAAGTCCTGTTTGCATTCTAAACAATTACTCTCTTATAAAAGAAATATGTACACCTGAACTAACTAATATAAAAAACGGTCATACACACACAAAACTCCACTGCCTGTCTATACAGGCAGTGTCCGCAGGAGTATCAACCTGTGTACGCAGAAAGAAAGAAAAAAAAAAAAACTAATTATTTTGAAAAATCTGGCCATATGAATGTTTAAAAAAATCAGACATTCTTTCAAATTCTTGACTACTCTCATTTATTACAATGATAATCAGAGCATATTCAATCAGACTTTCTGTAAAAACAAAAAAGTGTAAAAACTACACCTGCGTATGTACTTTATTCTTTGCTCTAGACAATGTACAGCACACAAAAAAGCAACACAAAAAAANATCAGACTTTCTGTAAAAACAAAAAAGTGTAAAAACTACACCTGCATATGTACTTTATTCTTTGCTCTAGACAATGTACAGCACACAAAAAAGCAAAAAAAACCCCAAACATACCCCTGAAATACCAGCCAATAATTTTCGTTCTGTAAGACAAGTCCAGATCCAATGATTTCAAATCCAAAGTCCAGGGGATCAATGCCATCCGTGCACAGCTTGTTAAAATCAATTCCCGCTTCTACCAGCATGTTAAGCGAGCTTGATGCAGCAGTATCAAGCCTGAAAATGAAAGTGGCAAACAAGCCTGAAATCCACCACACAAATTATCACATGTGCACATCTAACATCTCATCTGTGTGTAGGCTGAAGTCTCCGGATTAAGAGACTGAGGATCCAAAAACTGGTGATCTGAAATGAGTCAAATTTAAGAGATAGTAGGGTCAAGCTTTTATAAGTAAAGATGAAGTTTAAATATCAAATCTTACGGCAAACTTTTCTTTCATTCACTTATTACAAAACATTTTCTTGTGTGCTTTTTTTTTCTTTACTGCCTCATAGTCTGTGCCACTTAAATAGCTTCACTCCCATGCCGACCATTCTGTTACCCCTTTACAGCCATACCCTGGCTTTTCTTGCTACAGCCCTGCTATACCAAAGGAACAGGCAATATCCTGTCATGGGGCAACCCACCGCAGGAGACCCTGCATTGCGCCGCGTCATTTCAGTGCTCTTCAGTGGTCCCTGTTCTGATCCAACATACTCGGGACACCATCTACTATGCCGGTGTCCCTATCGATGACAGTTCTTAGTCACAGAGCCAGTGCACTGAGCGTCTCCCTCTGGACGGTGCCACTATGTCCGTCCAACAACAGTCCCTATGTACTTGCTGATATTGGAGACCTTGACACGAACTCACTGAAGGCGTACTATGAGGAAAGGAAACTGAAACACAATACCTAAAACAAAAGTTTGAAAACTTAAGAATGGCATGCTCACAAGCACATGCCATCAAACACACAGACAGACAGACAGACAGACACACACACACACACACACACATGACCCCCATACTAGGTTCATCAACTTTTTAAAATGCATTTTAAAGAACATTATAAATAGCTGAAAATATGCAAGATTTAGATATTTTGAGACTAAATCTCATAATTCAAGTGAAAGCAGAATATTCTATGACAACTTTTTCTCAATATTTTGTTTGTTTTGTTTTGGCAACATTTTTAAAGTAGAATATTTCTGAAATATACGTACAAAAATTTTACTTCTTTTTTTCAAACGAACAATCTGGAAGATCCGTATTATTGAGACAATGGAAATATGCCAGGATCTATGTGAAAGCACACCAGGTTTACAGATATAGTGGGTTTTGAAAGAAGAACTCGCTTTACAGGTGTCTGACTGCTGGGTAAACCCACTTTCTAGGCTGGAAATGTACTTACGCACACACGCACAAACATATATGAAGTCATTCAAGTCAGAGCATAAGCC
>LFLW010191770.1:8093-19636 GCA_001262575.1 Conus tribblei | reverse complement strand
TCTCTCTCTCTCTCTCTCTCTCTCTCTCTCGCACTCTCGCTCTCTTCCCCACCCCCAAATGATAAGATAACATCGTTTATCTGCTTATAGGCCGATGTCCATGTTCTTTTCCGATGGTTTCTCATCTGAGATGCTGACTGTTGCATTGACTTTGTTATGATTTTAGGAAGCGCTTTCTCATTTTCTTAATTTCTAAGGGAGAACGTCAGATTCAAACGCTGCCTTTATGCTCCAAAAATAATTCACAGTTTGCATTGCCTTTGATTTCATAACCAGCCCCCCAAAACCGTGTTTTTGACAAGGCAGTGAATCACTTACAAAGTGAAATAACCAAGGCAAAAAAGCAAAGAAAAAAAAGAAAAAGAAAGAAACCTCCAGAGAAGGGATTACGATGGGCAGAACATGTCCTGTTTGTCATGCGAAAGACTCATCTGTTTCATTAAGAACAGATAAGCAAACTTCTCACCCCCTCTCTTCATGGCCGTTGATGTTAAACAGAAAAAAAACTGCTCACTGTCTTGGTTTTAAACACAAACAGGGTGTCACTGGCTTGATTTTAAATAGACAAAGAAAGACACGTCTCTGTGGACAGACAAAACCACATCACTATCCTTAATGTTAAGCAGACAAATTGCATCACTCATAACTATCCATGGCTTCAAATAAACGAAAAGGTGTCACTATCCTTGGTTTTAAATAAAGTGCCCGAGTGCCTTAATTTCAGGCAAGCAAAACATATCTAATTGTTTTTGATTGTAAACAAGCAAACCGTCCCATTGCCCATGATTTTTAACAAATAGAATTGTCTTGCAACCGTTAATTTTCAACAGAGAACTTCCGGTTGCCCTTCCTTTGAAAGGTTTTAAATTTCTTTCAAACAAACGAGAATGTATCTTTGCTCTGATCTGGATTTTAAGATATGCCCCTTCATCCTTCATTTTAAGCAGTATAGTTTTCAACAAAGCTAAGCGTTTCAATGGCTTTGGATTTTCCCCCTAAACAGGAAACCCACGCTGTCCATCCTGAACGGTAACTTCTTCGACGTGCTGTGCAAAGGCCCCAACTGCCCTCAGACTGGCGAGATGAGTCACCACACCGACACGCTGTCCACGCCGGAGGGCGGAGTGAAGGAGGAGATGACCCTCAAACCTCCCATCATGGACACGGACAAGGTGAGCTCCACCAGCGAGAGCGGCCTCAACATCGGCCTCATCATCGGCATCACCCTCAGCGTCACCGTCGCCGTCACCATCCTGTGCATCGCCCTGTACAAGTTCCAGCGGCGGGACGAGGGCGTGTACAAGGTGGACGAGAGTCAGAATTTCGCCTCCTTGGACAGGAAGGCGCCTCACGGCAACGGGGCTCTGCTGGGCCACAGCACTGACACCAGCAAGAGCACGCGGAAGAAGAAGGATGTGAAAGAGTGGTATGTATGATGCTGCTGACGACCAATCGGAGATGCTGTGCGTGAGTCTGGCCCCAGTGTATAAATGTGGACTTGTACAAATGGCCAGGGTTTATCGTCTGCTAGGTGTACACGTGTTTGTATATATGTATATGATGCTGTTGTTACCTTGAGCTGTTTTCGTCTCATTTACGTTTACGGACGTGGCCATAGTGATTCCAAAGTGTCGGACACTTGAACAAGGAGACAGCAAATGCGTGATGAATATGAGCAGCACCTCGGTGTCTCAGCCGCAGCGTGAGAAAATATTGAAACACTTTTCTCCGAACATTCGGGCTGTTTATCGTGTGTGGTTTGTATGTCAGAAGTACTGAACTTTCACTGCATGTGAGAGACAGTTCACCAACCTGGTCAATGAATCATCAGAAGCGTTGTGCATTACATTCTGCAGTCATACTTTCACTTCTGTTTCTCTCGTCGTCGGGTACAGTTTTCAGTGGAAGAGTTCTGTTTTTCTGTATTTGAGAAAGCAAATGACGTTCGTGGCTATTTTTAGCTAAAAATGGATGTGTCTGATAGGTAGAAATGTTGACAATGCAAGCACATGATTTGAAAAAAATGATACAGCCTGCCTATACGGTCACATAAATAATTGCGTGAAAGAAAAGAAACAGGAATTATAGAAAAGGTGGGGGAAGCTGGAAAACATTTTGTTTTTGTTTTTCTTCTCAATTTTAGTCTGCTGTTTCAAAAAAGAGAAAAGATCATTCTCTGCACACTGTCAAGACCCAGTAATATGTATTTTTCCCTCACCTTACTAGGTAAATCATATTGAGAGCTAACATGTGGTTCAACGTCAAAACGAATCAAGGCCTTTTTTATACACTGTAGAATGTATCAGATTCTTGTTCTGAACATTTACGATACGCGATTGCAGCAAATTGAAACAGGCAAAAGCATTCTTTATCCGAATATGCGGTGGAGTTTATTGATCCTAAACAATGAATCATATTTAGATTAGCAGGTTTTATCATTATTCTGTCATTGCTTGCTGTTGTTAGATTTTTTTCATTTATGTAGGTGTATGCTTATTCCTTCAAATCTTCATGTTTTGAACAAGTGGACGTATTTCAACTGTAGAAGTTACATTGTACATATTTCGATCTATGGTTGTGCGTTTGTTTCAAAACATGAGAAAGGCAATAATGTCAAATGGTGACAGCGACAAAATGAATACTGTGCTATTCATAGACTCATGTTAGGCAGTATTTGTCTTGACACTGTATCCATGAATCAACGGGTTTGCCTACGGTGAAGAGAAAAGTTGTGATTTCTGTTTTCTCGCCGTTAATGCAGAAATACATGTTTCAAAGGATTGGAGAGTGAAGAGAAGGACGGGAACAGTACATACAGGCGCCGCTTCTCGGAGTGTGGACAGAGAAATGAATACAGAGTTTGCTAGCGCTCTTTCAGTATGGGCCAGGAGGGGTATAAGGTGCAAGAATTTGACACTGTTTCTCCCTCTCAAGTGGGACTATACAAACTGAAATGTGAAAGGATATGTGGGTGTTGTCATGTATACCTGTCTGCTGATAATCCTTGATCATGACGACTTTCTTTGGGTTTTCAACAGCCATCATCATTATGTCCAAGTGGTCACGCGTGTGGTCTGTCAGATTTGAACATGAAACGTACAAAACGATAGAGCGACGTGACTTGTGCGTTTGACATCTTAAACAGTGTACAAAAGCATTGTGTGAAAGGCTTTCAAGTGGCCAGTCGGCGCTTTAAGTTTAACAAAGCTGATCGTTTAACACTGGGTGATTGAGATCCAGGTTATGCATTACTGTTGAATTGTTTGACGATGGTTCCTTTAAACTGAGTCAGTGTTGTTGTTAAATATTGTTGTGTGTGATTTTTTTTCCAACAATTTAAGTATATGTTCAGTGATTTGTTCTAACACCTGCTGTCAAAGTGTTAATACAGGTCTTGCAAAAAGAATCAAGCTCAGAGTCAGGCCCCAATCGAGCCAGCTCTCTCTAAACGCATTGTTTTCCTCTAGATCTTGAGCAGTGGAACAACTGCCAGACGTTCACAGGGTATGAAAACAAGAAGGCAAGAACCTTTGTCAAGCACTGTGTATTGCTGTGAATGAAAGAACTTACGGTAGCAAAGGTCGCCTGTGAGTAAACGATACAGGAGAAGGCATTTTGGTACGCGAGGCAATATTATGCAGTATATCATAAGGAGCACGCTCCATTTTCCCTTTTTTCAAAGAGAAAGAAAGCTTTAAAGATAACCGGTGAATGAAACTGAAATTACCATGGAACATGAACATTTGTTTAAAAACTCGAATAGTATCCAGTAAATGTGACTCTAGTCACATTTGTTATGTTATCCGTTTTCAAACTAATTGTTGAAAATAGAAGATATTCACCTTTGTGCACCAATGTATTTCGGCATGGTATTGCCATTTCTTGGCGATGATCATGACGTGCACATGCCACCGTGATCGCTACCCTTCCGTTTTGACCATGTTGGTCGCAGGAGCTGTCCTATGTTAACATGCCTCTACAGACAGCGATGATAAGTCTAGAGGCCCTTCATTTTGTATATGTATATGACATGTACGCCCACGATTCAAAATGTGATCAAGCCATGTAACCATCATCCAGTTCGTATGATTCAGTAAACAGGAGAATGTACCACACTCCTATTAAATTTGGCATGAATGCACGACTGTCTGGACGTCACAACATAGAGCGGATATTGACTTTATTTTCTTCCCCCCCCCCCTCCAAAAAAAAGGGGGGGGGGGAAACAAAACAAGAAAATAATGTGTTCAGTGTGTTCTTTTTGAAATAACCATATCAGCTTCAGAAAAAGGTGGTTGAGGTTATAGCTTTGAGATGTCAGACCTATTTTTCGCCCCAAAGAACTGCCGTATCAACTGAATTAGCAAGGCCTTCAAGTTATCTTGCCGTTACCCAGCCATCCACCCTGTTTTTTTTTTCAAATTCACTCGCGAATTTTACCCGATATGATCAATCTTTTAGCCTCCAAGGTCAAATTGCTGTGTGAGTGATTTTATAATATGAAATGGAAATTTGTTTACATGGCTTGACCAGTTCATGAATCTTGTGCCTAGAGTTGAAAAGGGGCTTTTGCTTTCTTTCTTTCAATTGTATGCATAAATTGTCACTGACTGACGCCGCAATCTTAACACTTTATTTTCAGCACCTGACATGAAGTTGGTGTCAGTTGTCAATTTGCAGTTTTGAAAAGTAACATTTCTTCATGATGAAAAAAAAACCGCTTAGATTAGTATTTTTTTATTTGTTGTCTATTTTTGTAATTTTGTAAACATTATTGGACCATAAAGCAAAAACAGAGATATATATATATTTGCAGTATTGGGAAAAAAGCCGTCGTTTTATACCAACTGTTTTTACTGTTTATATGTTGAAACAAAGTGTCAAAGGGAAATGACTCTTGTTTTCGGACCCGGCAATGACGAACTGATCGTTTTCCACCATTTAAGTTTCTTTACTCACACGTTGACTTGTATAGGGGAAAAAGTGTGGTTCACATTACCTCGAACCCCCAGCCCTCAACCCCCTCCATCTTTGTTGTCCCCATCATGGGAACTGTGCATCCAGGCTGTCTGTGCAATCAGTGTTTTCCTTCATGGAAGCTTCTACATTCATACCTCTGCTCATTTACGGGAAAACTGGTTCACATAGAACCCCCCCCCCTCCCTCCATCTCATTCATCATGCACCCGGATTTCTGTCCATTCAAATTAGTTAGTTCTGTTTGTTCTGATTTTACGACCACAGACATCTGAGGTGAGTGACAGACTAGGACTCCTGTCCCCAGAGAGGGGAGGGGGGGGGGCTATGTAACACTTTAGTGACGCCACCAAAACGACAACCGTCAACGAACAGCCCATTTTGATTATGGGCGCCAGCTTACGTTGAACGCGGGATGGCTGGTACACGACCTCGGTGGTTTCACCATTGAGCCAAAATGGTACCCTGTGCAGTCAAAAGCGGGCTGTTTCTTTTAATTTCGTTTTTGCTTTGGGCAGAGGAGCTTTTTTCACCATCAGATGTATAGCCAGCTGAGAAAACGGGACAGCCAAAAAATGGCAGTTAGGATGCACAGACAATGCTGGAGGGGTGGGGGATGGGGGTAGAATGCTTTTACCTGATTTTGTGTCATTTTCGTTTTAATTTTAGAAGTAGTTTGCGTGTACGTATCCTTAGCTGTGTCGGACAAATGTAGATCTTAGTCGTCCACAACTGCTTGTCTGAACTGCGGCCAAATACGTGCTGAATGTACTTTACATTACTGTTCACCACAGGCAAACCTTCTTTCATCACACGGCGAACGTCTGGTCAGTAAGGGTGATTTGTGGTGCTTCGACTGGTTCAAATGAGGGCTGTTGGTTGGGTTTTGTTTATTTGTTTGTGTTAACAAATAACAATCGGATACATAAATAGATATAGAACTTTGCTGTTAGGTTTTCATGCTTTCAGAGGGACTTACCATCACATTGAGAATTTTGGAATGATTGGCCTCAAGATAACTAGCAGAGTTCTAAAATCACAATATATATGCTCAGTTTCTTCACAACATTATGACCGGCAGATTTCTACAATCACGATATATATGTTAAGTTTCTTCACAACATTACGACCGGCAGATTTCTAAAATCACGATATAAATGTTCAGTTTCTTTACAACATTTTTGTCTGAAAAGTGGAGTATTCTGAAATTACAGGACGTTGTGTGAATGCTGACCAAAGCAAAGTAGTTTGGAAATTCATGTCTTTTTTTCTGTTGCGCTCAAAAAATTGAAAATAGAAATATAGAAAATATTTTAATTTTACATTATTATTTACGCATGGAAGAGCTGATAAAAACTTCAAGCATGAAGTCCAAAAATTGCTGAAGACAGAATTTGGTTATCGCTAGTTGTTGGCTGTATTTGCCTTATAGTCCAAATCAATACTTTGGGGGATTTTGTGCATTGTAACCAATGCTAGAACTGCGTTCAAGTTTTATTGTGAGACGAGTGGTATTTTTTTTAAGTATGGACAAAGAGACAGACGAGATAGCTTTGGCTTTAGCATGTGCAGTAGTATAGATGGCTTAAAAGGTGCTATTTTCCCCAAGTCTACTTTCCCTTTTACTGATCAATAACATGACAGCTATCAGCAACAGCAGTTTCTGATGCATACACGAGTTCCCATGCAGATTTTACACAATTATGGTCTCTTAGTTTTGTCCAAAGACGCAAAATGTACTTCGCAGAAAGATCTACTTGGTTACTCCTGACACGGTGCCTCAAGATATTTCATTTGTGTCCCAGAATGCACGTGATCTTTCAGAAATGCAATATTTTCTGAAGGAGGGGGTGGTGGGAGGCATGCGTGTTTTTAACTGACAGGCCTGTAGTGATAAATCGTTTCGATGCTGCTGAGATAACTTTTCTGTAAAAATCAACTCAGTGAAACCACTCAGAATTTTTTTGATAAAATAAGAGGGCCTGGGCCTGTACGTGAGTATTTAGAATTGTGCAACAACTCATGACGATGCTGATATTCACAACTTCTTAGAATACCAATAATAACGTTTCCCTTCGATCGTTAACGGCTGTCTGTTTTCAAAATAGGTTTTCCAGCTCTTCACAGAGGGACCCGTTTTCCAATTCGAACCAGGAAAATGGTAATGAAGGGGGGAAAAAAGAAGATTTGAGTATGAATCGAAATTTGAAGTCTTGTCAACATGATACATTAGATTGTGATGTTTACCGTGTCACAGTATCACTGGTTTACAGGCCTGTTGGATATAGATTCATCACCATTGTCTTCATCGGTGATGAAAATGGAAACTACACGCACGCACGCACGCACACACACACACACGCGCGCGCGCGCGCGCACATTCATTCGCTCACTGAAGCGCTCGGGCTGGTGCGAACTGAAAAGGCTTAAGGCACACCAATCTGCAGTCATTTTTGATAGTTGGGAAGTTAGAACGTCAGACAAAGGATTCACGTGGTTGTCTCTTATTCTTGTTTTAAATGCGATTTGAAACCCAGTTTATTTCCTGCTGGGGGTCACAGAGGAACCTCAAGATGTCGGCTTGCTTCGTTATCTGAAAGGTAGGATTAGCTTTGTCTTTCCCTGAGCTGATCAGAATGCCAAGAAAGGAGACTGTTCAAATGCTTTGACATTTATTTTCCCACTGTTGATCACCAATCTTTGTGAACGTAGTCTACCGTTTGTTGTATCGTTTCTTCTGTTTGTAGTAGTGTTTCAAATGTTTGAAATAGCCTCACGTGCTACATGCGATGTATGCACCTGGGGTTAACATAAAAAAAAGAAGAAAAAAAAAGAAATAGTTTACTGTGTTGCTTATTCTCTCTGTTGTGGTTTCTGTGTTGAAAATAGCCGCAAGTGCTACGAGAATGTATGCACTTGGGGTTAACAAAAAAAAGAAGAAAGTTTTGTGTTGTTCGATGTTCACTCACTCACGTGTTCAGTTTTCACCTTGTTCTTTTAGGTGTGTGTTGGTCATGAGTTTTTGTGTCATTTTTATGTTCAGGTGTTGTTAAACTTTGTGTCAGTGATATAAACTGCGCGATTATACAAGTGTTGCATCTTGAAATCCTTGTTGTTTATTACTATTCATGTTCTTTTGTCTTGTGTGATTATTACACACATATGTGTGTGTGTGTGTGTGCGCGCTCACACACACACACACACATACACATACACACACATGCACATACACATACACACACACGCACGCGCACACACACACTCCTCACACACACACACGCACACATACATACACGCACACGCACACACACACACACACACACACACACACACCACACACACAAAGATGTATGCCCGTATTCATTAATATGTGCATGCGTGTTCTACTGCCATGTGCGAAACACAGAAAATGTATCGGTTGATAATTCGTTGTGTTACATTTGTGAGTTCTCGCGCGTCTGTGTGTGCGCGCATGTGTGTCTCTTTTGATTTTAACAGGGAGACCTAAGAAGATCACAGCGAATTACCTAATAGTGTGTGACTATGCTCATAAAACATGAGATCTTTATGGATTTTGATTTTCTTGCTTAAAATCTGGTTGTACAGCTGGCATGTGTGTGTGCGTGTGTAATCATTGTTAATGATAATCTTTTTTCACAATCAGTAAAACAGACAGGGTTTTTTTTGGTCCCTCACCTGTTGTGAAATCAAAGATGAACTCGTACATATTATATTTGGCATCATTTCAAGAATCCTCCCTGGCCCCTTTACTCCGTTTAATCCAGACGTTGTGCTTGCTTTAAAGATGGTACATTTGAATAGTTTAACTGCCGTGTGTGTGTGTGTGTGTGAGTTTATCGTGGGTTATTTTCGCTTAAACTGATATGTGTGTGATCAAGTTACATAATTCCAATATGATAATTTGACGCAGGTTGTGATGCTGACTTGATATGTGAACAAAGTGTACATTCCTGTGAAAACCATGGTTGTGTGTAATGATTCATTTGATGGCTGAAAACCAAGGTCCAGACATTTTCCGCCAATTGTGAGGTTTTTGTTTGTTCGGTGAAAAAGTGCTATCACTTCCAATCTGCTCACTACAATCAACATCATTTTTTGTCATTTATCCGTTTCCTCAGGTCAGCGCCAAAAATAAACACGACCTCTCTCTCTCTCTCTCTCTCTCTCTCTCTCTTGTGTCACCGGCAATTTGAACTTGGTACGTAATCCACCCCTCAAGAAAAGAGCGCGCGGTTTTGCTCTCCCTTTCCAGAGACCTTACGTGGTGGTCTAGGTGCTAGTGTGTCGGATTAGACGACAAACTCTTTGCTCCGTGTGTTGAGCGCACGAGAGGAGGGTGGTGGTGGCTAGGGGATCCATTTTGATAGATAAACAAAAGAAATGATAGACAGAAAGAAGACAGAAGTACAATACATAAATGGCGGTACATAGCGGCAATGCTGTTTGCCTTGACCAACAGCCCAGATTTCTAACGGAGAAATTTGTTGTGACCATGAAAGCTGTACAGCAGTGTTTAGGTTTGGAACTACTTTTCATTTTAGAACGTGACTTGGTTGTGTCTGACCCGTGCTGTACGGAATGGAGTGAATGGATCGGGTATTGAATACCACCTGCTCATACTGTTGTCCCTCATCTAGGGTGGGTTATCAATATGAGGACTCCTCATGTAAGTGTTTTGTATGAACGTTTGTGTGCTTAAGACAGTGCCACTTGATAACATCATTATGGATTAACAAAGTGTTGTTATTTTTTGCTGCAGAGTCTAATATGGGTATCACCCAGCTACTAACCTCATCTCATAGTCGTAACAGCCAGTTTAAATTAAAGAATGATACAGAAAAACAAATTTGTTGATTTTGAAGTTAAAAATGGACATTCAAAAATGTGATTGAACACGAGACTGATATAAGCTTTCCTTTTTGTAACATCTTCGTTTTAAGGAACATCGTACAAACACTGTTTCTAACCCTTCACCAAATTAAAGTCATGTTCAAACTTGTTCATAAATAAACTGTGGATTGCAGATAAATACAAACATACTGACATTTGAAATTTCGAAAGCAATCGGTTTTAGATATGTTGTTGCTCGAAGTGCGCGGGTATGACAAACAGATTTTATTGACAATGTTGCTACTATTTCACCAAATCAAAATGGTGGTCAATCAATTCGATTTTACTTGCGGTTTATTTTCTATCCTTGTCTCACTTTAATTATTTCCCTTTCTCCGCCTCCAGGTTTTCTGTTTTTGTTGTTGTTGTTGTTTTTTTCCTTTAGTTTCTGTTTTCTTCCGTCTTTCTTTAGTCTTTTACATTTGTTTATTTCTTATCTGTGGAAAAAGGTCAGGTTTAATATAAAAAGTAAAAAATTCCTGCAGCCATCAAGCTTTAAAGCTTCTTGTTCTTTTTGTACTTCTGTTGTGTGTTATTCTATTTAGAGATTTTTTAGAACAAAATCAACTGTAAAAATTGTGTGTTAGACTCTGCACAAAAAGCCAGCATTTTTTAATCGTAAATGACACGTCAGGAAGTATCTTCCTTTGATTTGGTTGTCATGTGCATTGCATCCTGTCAAGGTGTACACCGCATTGTGACCAACTGAATAAAAGTTGTTTATTCAACAACAGGTACCCAAACCAAAGTCACTGTTGTCTGTTCAGATATGGGGCTATTCAGTTGATCGTTGTAGTGCGCTTTGTAGTGGCTGTGTTAGTTCAGAACGCTACAGTGGAGTGTGAATCGCCCGGTTACTTGTTACAATGGTAACAATTTCAGAATTCGGGATAGCCATACGGTCGGTGTTTTTGGCTTGTTGCTTATGCATTGAATTTGTCGATAGCTTCTTTCAATGCCTTTTGCCGTAGAAAGACTGAAAACTGTGTTGATGTGAAAGGCTCGTGTGATTATTTCATTTAACATCCTCAAAAATAACATTGTTGTATGTTCATTTTCAGGATTAAAACAGACCAGCGTTTCTCGAGCACAAACTGTTACTGGTTCCTAGTGTACATAGTTCTGAAGTTCAGTTGTAGCTGGAATGAATGCGTTGCTATTGTCAAAAGAAGATGGAGAGAAAGACTGCGTGTGTGTGTGTGTGCGCGCGCCTCAGTCATCGTGTTCGACGGGAAGATGCTAAAAAGTGTTAAAAGCTGAAGTGTCATGGAGTTATGCCATATTGAGAATCTTGCATCATTCCATGAATCAAAGAGTGCACTGTGTTTACTTGACATTGCATGCTTCCAGGGTAACCATGCAGATTTTGTTTTTGTCTTGTTAACAACATTCATTTTGCTTTTTTTTTCTTTGAAATTTGAATCACGTACGTTTGTTTCATTGTATATAGATGTATGAACCAAACAAACGTAATCTTTCATGCCAGTATCGAGTTTTATGTATGTTGAAAACATGGTGATACAAAATAAAGGTTCGAAATGAAATGGGTTGTTGGGATTCTTTTTAGTGTGCTTGTGAAGACGGGAAGAGACCAGGTGGCAATTTTCCACGGTTGTTTCCCTTGCTATGGTTGCTCCCATGAGTTTGTTTCTCTCG
>LFLW010191214.1:0-12325 GCA_001262575.1 Conus tribblei | reverse complement strand
ATTGTTCGTGCTATCAATGGATGACTGTGTCATTGACGTACTGTTGGTTTCATAATGTGCAGTTTTGACTGTCTTCCCTATCGATGTATGGTTGTTTCGTAGCCTGTTTGTTGATTTTGCCACCAGTGTGTTTGGACTGTCTTTGCTATTTTTATGAGAGTATTTCATTGACATATTCATATACTGTCTGCTGATTTCACCACCAACAGATTTTTGACTGTTGCTCCTATTTATATGTGACTATTTCATTGATTTACTCGTATGCTGTAAGATTCATTGCAAATGAATTTTTGTCCGTCTTCCGAATTGATGAATGGATATTTCATCACACCCTGTTGGTGGCACTGCACATTGATTTTTGAGTTGTCTTCCCTGTTGATAAGTGGAAGCTTTGTTGACATGCTGTTGGTTTCATTAACACACTGTTAGTTACATTGACATATTGTTGGTTTTATTGACATACTGTTGGTTTTGTTGACATACTGTCTGTTTCGCTGATATGCTGTTGGTTTCAGGACAGAGGAGTTTTTGACTGTCTTCCTTATTAATGTGCATCTGTTTCATTGACACACTTGGTTTAGCTACAGAGGTTTTTTGGGTTTTTTTTGGACAGTTTTCCTTAGTAATGTGTGGGTGTTTCATTGAAATATCCCAGTTACACTGAATGACATACTGTTTATTTTACTACAGATGAGTTTTTGACTTGTTTCCTATTGAAGAGTGGTTGTTTCATTGACTTACTATTATTTTCATTACAGATAAATTTTTTTATTGTCTTCCCAGTTCAAACATAACTGCGTCATTGACATATTGTTGATTTTATGACATACTGTCGTTTTCGTTACATATGAATTTTTTTTTAATGTCTACTGATTGAAGTATTACTGTTTTGTTGACATATTGTTGATTTTATGACATACTGCCGCTTTCATTACAAATGAATTTTTTTTTTATGTCTTTCCAGTTGAAGTGTAACTGTTTCATTGACATACTGCTGATTTGATGACATGCTGTTGGTTTCAGAGCATGAAAGTCAATGACCAGACTGATGAGGAGGACATTGAAAGGTGAGGTTGCTGTTGACTCTGTTGCTTTGGTGGTTGTCCTTGGTTTGGGTGTGTGTTAATGCATGTTCATTAATGTTTGTTTGCAAGTGTGTGTGTGTGT
This sequence comes from Conus tribblei, assembly GCA_001262575.1. NCBI lineage: Eukaryota > Metazoa > Mollusca > Gastropoda > Neogastropoda > Conidae > Conus > Conus tribblei. The sequence continues at coordinate 11,158 of LFLW010191214.1, read as the reverse complement.
TTGAGTGTGTGTGTGTGTGTGTGTGATTTTGCACACTGTCTACAATGGGCTCTATCTGTCAATGATGTTCTGTTATTTTGTCTCTGTGGCCTTTTATGTCACTGATGTATTTTTCTGTCATGATTCGGTTTCTGTCTTGTAAGCCTGGGTGCAGTTGATTAGGTGAAATGGTTGGCACACTTAGCACAGTTTGATCTGCTTTTAGGATGTCAGTAGTAAACTGTTTCAACATTTTATATCTATGCATAAACATCCTTGTATACTGGTCTTCGTGTGTGTGTGTGATAAAATGTGTGACTTTTTTTTTTAATGGTGATAACCCTAAAATGTCCTTCTGTGTTTAGCCCAGCTAGGAGAAATATAAAGAGGGGTGTGTGTGTGTGCGCACAAGTGATGTATGATATGTATACATGTACACAGTATATATGTGGTGTTTGAATGCATCTGTGCAGAAAGTATTTGCAGATTTTATTTGGGTAGTTTTCAGTTGCTGTGTTATTGATGTGGCATTGCTGACTCAGTGTAAGATCATGATTTTTTTTTGTTGAAAATCCAACCTGGATATACATCAAATATGAGGAGATTTTGACACTGACTCATTCAGCTGACTACATATGCTTTTTTTTTTTCTCGTTTCTTTTTGCCTGCAGCAATTTGCTTCGTCCTGCTGGGATACAGCTGAGACCAGCCAGCTTTGCTCTGAAAATATACCGTGCAGAAGACATTCCTAGAAGTGAGTGGTCATTCCCACTGCTGGGTATCGGGTGGATGAGATGCCTTTGTGATTTGTTTACATTTTGTTTTGTTTTCATTTGTGTGAGTTATGTCTGTGTTAAGATATAATCATTATTTATCAGATAGTGAAAATTAATGTGACATTCTGAATATATGTATGTGAGATTTAAAAAGAAAAAAAAGCAGGGGTCCATCCGTGATGGCTTTGTACAAATTTGTTAGTAGAGAGACGGTGTGGTTTATGCAGTTCACATCTGTTCCGGCCTGTTTTGATTTTACTTTATGTAGTATGGAAATATGTGTCCATAAATTGGCTTTAGTTTTGTTGGTTTTACTATATAAGCGATTGTATGTACCCCTGAAAGTTTGCAAAAGATGTTGGAATTAAAAAAAAAAACTGGGGTGAACTCGCAAAGGGGAGATGGTGTTTGCAGGCAAACACAATATGCTTCAGGTAAACACTACATCCTACTGTGACAGAAATATACACAATGACTCATCACTCAGTCTTAAAAGGATTTTTATTATCCAGATGTTATTCAAATGTCTTTTTTTGACCCTACAAAATATGTTTCATATTTCTAACGAAGTCTAAGTGGTACAAATATCTTTTTTTTTTTCCTTCCCAACAGTGGATTCCAAGTTCCTGGAAGGGGTGAAAAAGGTGTTTGGGTTTGGGGATGAACAGAAAGAATTGGTGGACCCCTACTTCATTTTCTCCTTCGCTGGAAAGGAGGTAAGTCAAGAACAACAACAGTTTGTCAGGTAAGTCAACAACAACAACAACAACAGTTTGTCAATCACCCACTAGGTTTCAGACACATGGATCTTCATAACCTTTTCATATATGTTTTAAATGAATGGATTTCAATGATGGGAATACCATCTTTTTTTTTTTTTTTTTTTTTGGTAATGTGCTGTTGTACGAACTCTTTTAATGTGTAAGTGAATGGCTGTATTCACCTGTTCATCATACCTGTTAACAGATCCGGTCCAAGATCATGTACTGTTGCGATCACCCAGAGTGGAACCAGGAACTGAGATTGGGTCTACAGGTAAGTCTGTTTATTCATCACGGATCACTGAATGGAAGTTATTGATCGCAGGTGTGTGGGGATGTCCAGAGACTGAATGCCAAGCTGTTATAGGTGCTAAAGGTTGATGTAAGTGTCATTTTAGGTGGGTAAAAAGCCATTTTTTCACTGCATTTTGATCATAATAGAACAGGAGAATTATATAGGTGCGTACACCACGAATAACCAAGTTGCTTAGGGCATCTACAAAAGGGGGAAAATGCCTAAAAAAAAACCAGGAATCTGGATTATGTACAAACCATCAATTCCTACTGTTGTCTCACTTGTTATATCAGTTCAAATGATTCAGAGACAAGATATGAAAAAATATTAATTTTTTCATCATTGGTTCTTTAAGCATTAACATGAAAAATCACGATGCTGATGGAAGTCTTGTGTAATGGCATGTTTTGGCAAAATGAAAATGGAGTTTGGTTTTGGTAAATAACAGCTGATTTCATCAGAAAGATGATGGTTGGAAATAAGTTGGTTTGGAATGACGGATATATGTTTAGCAGTTTAGTTGGCTCAGTTTTACCCCCAGTTTTCCTGGCTTTCTTGCAGTTTCCGTCCATGTGTGAAAGGATCAAGTTCACCATCAGAGACTGGTAAGACTGGGAATGTCCATTTTCAAATGATAGTAATGATGATTCATTTAATGCAAAATTTTAATCATAGAAACCCCTGAAAATCTGAAAGACAGAGGTTTCTTTGGTACTAATGGTTGGGTGTTTGTCGGACAAAATATAAATGAACTGTCAAGAAAGAGTATTGGAATATGTGTACAGTTTCACCAAGGATTTATCACAGTGTTTTTAGCTCCACGGCTAAATACCAGCTTCAGAGAGGTGAGTGAATGTTCTTTTCTTGAAAACGTGGAAGGGATGAGAGATTGTGGGTTTGTCAGGAAGAGAGCTTTTCAAAACTTAATAATGTAGGCAGAAATTGAAACTCAATTTTAATTAATTTAAATGTCTTCCTGCGAGGTGTGCTTTTGAATACTTTCAATGGTTTTGTCAGTTTGTTAAAAGTTGTATCCATAGAAAATAAAAAGGATTTTTTTTCTTTTTTTTCTTCTTTCTTTCTTTTTTTTTCCTAAAAAAAAAATCTGACTATTAAGTGCTTTATTGTCGTCAACCTATTAAATACTCCTGCTGTATGAAAGTATTTTGACTCTACTACATGAAGTCATACTTAAATTGATGGATGCAGAATTAGGGCAGTATGAAGTATAAACCGTTTAACAAAATGATCTATTACTATACAAAGACGGATGTGAGAAAGGCATGTCACATGGTCATCCTTCACACCCCTTACCCTTACCCCAACATGAAAATAATTGTTGCAATACATGGGCTCCGAATGAATGCAACAAACAATGAAGAACCAAGCCTTGACCTGTTTGTCTCTTAACAGCAGAACAAGAAAACAAAACAAAACAAAACAAAAGCATACAAGCAAACAAGGAAGAAAAGGAGGGAGAAAATCAAGAAAACAGATGACAGAGTCCTCAGTCACAGATAGTACAAAATTTTCTGATCCGAGTGAATTATTGATGTGACTGATTGGTCTTATATGTTCCTGCCTTGATTTTGCATGTGGCTTCATATCTGTAGGTATTGTGAAGACCATGACCAGTCGATGATCGTGAAAATGACTATTCCATTTTGTGGAATCTTGCATTACGATATTGATGTTGTTTGCATGCCGTTTCTGGGAGATGATTACAAATAGGTTCTAGTCCTTGAGAACCCCGGATAAACATGGAAAGATGTGCACGTGCATGCTTGGTACTACTTAAGGAGTTTGTGTGTGTGTGTGCGTGCGTGCGTGCATGGTGTGTGTGTGTGTGTGTGTGATGATTACAAAATAAAGTATATGTATATGGATGTCCACGCCTATTCAATTATAGGTTCATATAATGCATGCACACATGCAATGTGCACATGCAAACACAATTCTTCAGTTGAATCAACTTTGCATATGCGCACAGATACACGGGCAACACACATGCACACGCGCACGCACACGGAGGGTCTTACTCACTCCCTTTCTCATGTTGTTGTTTTAATCTGGTCTAGTTTTATGTCAATGTGTAGATATCTGAAGTGTAAGGCAACGCCCCCTTCTCTTGCTCCTTCTCTCTTCTGTCTAGGTATTGCTCTGTTCCTCTCATGCCTTTGGTAACAACATTGCTTGTAGCATCAGTATATTTGCAGGAAAGCTTTAATGAAAATACTATGAGTAATTTTCCTCAAATGTTCAAGAAAAAAAAAATTTTCAATTTCTTTTTACTAATTGAAAATTCTCTCGGTTTTGTATTGTTGGTGCTCTTCTTTGTGTGAAAGTTGATAAAGGCTTACAGACTAGCAAAACTAATGAGGTATTCTTCATTTATGTCTCTTTATCAGATATTCTTAGTTTTTGCTAACTAGTAACTCTTAGCCCGTTTCTAGGACATGCTTGTCTGTTGCCATTAAGTAAAGATGAACATCGTCTTTCTTTTTCTCTCTGTCAGTCTCTCATGGGCCACACACTCGTGTGTGCACGCATACAAGCGTGCACACACACACACGCACACGCACACACACACACACACACACACTCTTGAACATTATCCTTTCAACTTTTTTTTATATAAATGTTTTAAGTTGAATGGTGGCACTTATAATTCTTTTTTCTGTTCATCCCTTCACAGTTTGTGTGTGTATGTGTGTGTGTGTTTTTAATTTTTATGCATATTTTTCCATACAAACATGCATATTCACACACACACACACACACACACACACACACATGCACACACACAGATGTTTACATTGGTATACATCATACAGATGACAAGCATAATAAAAAAGGGGATTGATTTGAGCATTATTCTTTCACCCTTTTATATAAAAGTTTTGATTTGGATGGTGGCACATATATTTTTCTCTTTTTTTTTTTGCACCCTTCCAAATTTCTTTTTTTTCTTTTTGTTTTTACTTGTATTTTTTAATATATACCAATTTATTCATGCATATATACTACTCCCCACCTCTCTCTGTACCACACACATTTTATGAATACTGTTCAAGGAAAGTGTAAGAGACCACTTCTTAACACACATGAGGACCACTTTTCATACACATTTCCAACAGTAACATAGCAACCAAATGATTCCATTTCTGACAGGTAGCCATTTCTTGTCTACAAGTAGAACAGAGATCACTATAGAATTTGAACATCTCCCAAACTTGAAATACACGTGACGAGTCAACACTGCGCATACCAGCTCCATTTGTTCAGCATTTATGACCAGATTCACACAAATGAAAGAGGGGCTTGATAATGGTCGCCCACTTCCGTTGAACCCAACGCAGTAAGCTGAGAAAGATGTGTTGGTCTTGTCAGAGATGGTCCTGTGAATGATGTTTTGGACATAGGCTGGGGGTTTTCATTGCTGTATAGGTCTCTTCATTGTGAAGCCATGTTTTCTGTGTGTGGCCTTTTGCGATCTACAAGGATGTCATTTGTCCTGCATGCCTGTAGTTGGTCTGCAAGTGCTTCCTCAATTGGATTATGACAGAAAGTGCTTTGAAGCGCTGACAGGGACAGCCACTTTAACTTGCAGCCACGCAATGATGCTTGCTCCAGGACTATCCAGTGAATGGTGGTGTTTTTTTTTGCTGCTGATAGTTATGTATCATGCGATCAGCGTGGCTTTCCTTTGAATCAGTCGTGCCATGAAATCTGTTCAGTGAATGATGTACATGTGCAATAACTCTTGATTTTATAGCGAAATGGTAGGGGCACATGACACAAAGCCAGTGCTGGATGTTGTGCCTGTTCTCGTAGCACACCTACAGGCAGGTTGTTTGTGGTGTCTCTTGCCTACACGTGTGCTAAGTGCAAACAACATGGGCTTGGAGTTATACGTGCCTCTAATTGTTTTACCATAGGAACAAGAGTTACTATGCTTGTTTATCATTTACTGTTTATCCTCTATTTCACCTACTACCCCCACCTCTCCCTCTCTCTCCCTCTCCCATCTTTACTGTAGATTTCATTTCTGATCATAGGGATTGGATTTATTTTGTTCATGGGTAAAGCTTTGTGACTTTACATCCCAAAAGATCCACTTTGTTTCTAATTTTGAAAAGATGAAATATTTTTCAACTGCCATTTAAAATGGTCCTTAATTTTTTATACATAGATTTTATCACATTTTGAAATCATCCTTAAGTTTTTATGCATATATTTTCTCACATGTTTACATACATCCTCACCCATGCAGAGACATGCTCACAATGCATTGATTTTGAAATATGAATGCTTGGATTTGTTTTTTTGTTTTTTTTCAGACTCCCCATTTTTGAATGATTGGTTTTGCTTTAATTCATTTGACTTGTGTGTTCCCTGTTGCATAATCTGTATGTTTTATGTTCATTTTACATGTTAGTGTGGTTACTTTACATATATGACAGTTGAGACATAAGAATTAAATGCTATGTTAGTGAAAAAATCTAAGTATTTACATTACCAGTTTGATTTGAATCTATCCACACCACTGTAGAGTATAATCATTCAAGAATTCGATCATATTGGTTGCGTAAGCCCTCATTAAACTTAAATTATGCAAATTATAGGTTGATTTAAAAGATCCTGTTGGGATGTTAGGTAACATGCACAGTCATGATTGAGTTACCAATATCAAAAACAGATTTTAAGAAAGGAACAGGCATCAAATGTTTGCAGACAAGTATATGCAGCTAGTCTGAATTAACGAGGAATGTGCTTACTGCTGATGGAGGTGATAGCTTTGGTGGGCGGCTAGGAAAATGGAGTGTGCCACCTGCTTAGCGACGTTTGACATGTGTGTACATCTAGGGATCGGCTCAACGAGGATGATACCATTTGTTCGGGTTACCTGCCCCTGGTAACCATTGCCGCTCCTGGGGAGAAGGGTTTGTGTGTCTTTTTGTCTGGCTCATGCCTGTTCTGGGGCTGGAGCATTATCCCCGTCCTTTGAATGCCCTGACTTACCTCTCCCTCTCTGCCGCATTCTGCACACTAATGCTGTCATGTGCGCCCTCTGTTGCTGCATTTGCTGAGCATTTAGTTATCACTCTTTTTTTTTTCTCAGCAGTTCATAGATTGCTTATTTGTGGTTCATGTTATGAAAAAGTTAAAAAAGAAAGGCTGTAAATGTTTGATTAACATGCTTCTGAATAACGCAGAAGTGGATAATGCAGGAAATGCGAAAGGAAATTCTGTAATTTGAACAGCAGTTGGAATATCATGTAGGGATGTATGATAAACGTAGAAGGTTAAAGGACAGACAGGAACATTAGAATCCCTATGAAATGTGCCAGGGACAGAAGAGTGGTAGTGGCAAGGACAGTGTGCAGAACATGCAGCAGCAGGTTAACACATTACAGTGTACCGTTCTTACCCTGTTCCGTTGATTCTGTGTAAACAGCGAAATGACTCTGGTCATATCCACATGGCTTTGGCATCGGTCAGCATCCTGCCTCTCTCCTCTGACCTGTGTAACATCAGTTTACTGTACAGAAGACAGGTCCTCTCTCCTCACAAGACTAATCTTAACAGCAGGTATTAATGTGTAAACAGGTACGAAATATGTTAATCAATAGCCTGTAGCTTTGACTTACAGCGATGACCGTTGCGACATTGAACTGTTTATATAATTGGACTGCTTGGCTTGACAACGTTCACTGTCCACCCAGCAATAAATCTGAACCTGATACAGATCAGGGAAGGTTAAAAGAGGCAGAAGGCGAGAGATGGGCTCTCCCTTCCATAGCGCTGTGCCCTGGACAGAGTGAACTTCGGACGGTTACCTGCCCCAATGACCTTAGGATTTGGGTCTTGAACCTGTACCCTTTAAATCGATAACTGTACTCTCATGCATAGAAGACTGTGTAGAATCGGTGTTCGTCGATGTGTAAAATCAGTTGGTGTGTATGTAATGTGTGCATGAGTGTAAAATCAATGTTGTTGTCCAGTGTGTGCATGAGCATGACGCGCCAAAGCATAGTACAGAACAAAGGGTGTGTCTTGTCTCACTGAATGTTAGCCATTTCGAATCTGGAATGCGTCTTCCTTTGTAACCGCATGGCTGCACACTGTATGTACCTGTTCTGTACTCACATTGTGGGAATGGGCTCTGCATTTGCATGAGGTGGTTTTACCTGCATGAATTTCACACCAACGTCACCATCACGTATTCCCTGCAATAGTCTGAACAAGTAGGTATACATTTAAAAAAAAAAAGAAAAGATAAAGAAACCTATGTATGAAACTTAAAAGTGAATAACTACTTGCATTTCAGCATTGAAATACATTGGGTAGTGGGTTCCTCTTGTCCCATTATTTCCCCATAAAGAATCTACTTTCTGTTCATTGATTTGAATATTTTTCAAAAGTTGACTTAGTTTGCGACCCACTCTTTTTGTTTTGCGCACTTTTTAGGGTTTTTTTTTGTTTTTTTTTTAAATTAGATGCTTGTCTTCACAGAGATCACTGTAGAGAGAGGAAGAAGTTGAAGGCACTGAAAAATGTTGTGCTTCTGTCTTCTTCATTTTTGTGACTCACTGAACATTTTGGATGAGTGTTACCTTTTTTTTTGTTTGTTTGTTTATTTGTTTTTTCAATGTTGATATATCTTAACAACTCATCTCGTTCAGCCTTGGATATTTTCATGCATTTACAGCCATTCTCCCACCACCAACTTTCACATGTCAGCTAATCCCTGAAATGAGAAGTTGGACTTGTGTGTACTGTTGATATGGGTTGTACGCTCTATCCTGGCTTGGTCGCTCAGGTGATCTCCCTGATGTCACATAACCTCTGACCCTGACTCCCCTCCCTCCCTCCCACCCTCCCTCATACCCATTTTGCAGGATTTCCGCCTGGTGCTTGGTAGGCGATGAGAGGTTAGTCAGTCACGGGTTTGTGTGCTTGTTTCCTTTCCAAACACAGGGATCGGATGACCGAGGATGACACAGTGGGCGTCTACTTTCTTTCCCTCTCCCTCATATCAGCTGCCGGAGACAATGGTGAACCATTTTATTTGTCCCTGCTTTGGTTTTCAAATCTTCTTCTTTTTTTTTTAACCTGAGAGGGATTGAGGCTGCATTGTTTTGGTTAGGTGTTCATATGAGTGTGTGTGATTTTTTTTCTTCAAAGATATGGATATATATTTATATATATGGCTTTTATAGATACAGTGATGTGATTATAGTCTTTGGTTATAGTATATATATGCACTTAGCTATCACTTACATTATATCCGTGGAGTGATGTGTGTGTAATTTTCACTTACATTCTTTTTGTAAGTATGATTTTCATTCTGTGTGCTGGTTTTGAAGAATTGCTGGATGATTACCATTGTGCATGTATTGTGTATGTATGTGTATGTGTGTGTGTGTGTGTATGTGGAAGGGGAGGATGCGCCTGTGTGCGTGTGTGCATGCAGTGAGAGTTTATTTGAATTTGATGTATGAATCAGATTGGATGGAATGCCTTGTAATACTGAGTGAAAACATGAAGATAGATTGTTCTTTTAAAAGTTTTAGAGGGTCTTTTTTTTCTTAAATTAAGAAGAAATCTTACACAAAACTTGAGTATATATACTGCTTTACTGTTTGTTAAAATTACTGTGGTAGAGTAATGTCTACAGCCTTGATAGCTGTACAATTTTTCTTTTTGAAGTTGAGAACAAAAAAGATCTATTATTACCCCACTGCAAGAAATTCATTATAGGAAGCAGGACACCGAAATGTTAACACTTTAACATGTAAACAAAAATAAACCAGCCACATATAATTGATGTGCGTATCATTTAAGAAACTAGTTTCATCTGATTGATGTTTTTTTCTGATGAAAACAAACTTTGCACTATCAGTCCGGAAGAAATGGTTGAGGTAGCAACTGTAATTGCATTTGTGTTCATATAGTGTTCAAATAAGAAAAAAAACGCCTGTTTTGTTACAGTTGAATCGTTGCATTTGTCACAAAGTATTATATGTTCTGTGAATATTAAATGATAATAAAAAAAAGTCCAAAACCTCCTGAAATGCAGTAGCCTTTTCAGGATTGGGAGGGGAAGGAGAGGGGAGGGGACAGAATATTCAAATCATTTTTACAACCACGCATGTGGTTGTATCCTTACATGAAGAAAATGAATGATACTGAACAATAATTTCAGAAAAAGGTGACTGAGCGCTGTATTCTATTGGTACCATTATAATATTTGTATGAAACATCTTCCGACGTTCTGTAGGGCAGTTGATTTAGCCTAGAGCATCATATGAAGACTTCACATCATTTTTGTTTTTAGTTTGTCTCTGAAACCAGCTTCTTTGTGAATAGAGACATTTGCACAATGATTGTAACAGCTGTTTTCCAACACTTATGCAGACGTTGAGGATCAAGATGGTAATTTAAAAGCAAAGGAATATGTATTTTTTTTTAGTGCAAGCTGCGATTACATGGTCTTCATTGGACGTTCTGTTGATTTGGGGAACTGACCTGTTATCATTTCTGTCATATGTAGATTTTCGTTTGTTTCTTGTGGGTATTGTTTTACCAACTTTCTGATTCCTTATCTATGAGAATGTTTGGCGTGTATTATACCTCCAGGGAAAATCCCTTTATCTGAAACCGTAATCAGTGGATAGTGTTTGGAGCTTGTATTTGGTCAAAAGTATCATTATGATTTCTTGGTACTTGATGAGCAGCCCATCATACAGACTATTCTCATGGCTTGTACAATATATTCACATCCATATTTTCATATATATCCAATATATTTCTTTTGTGTTTGTTCCTTTTAGTGTTGTTCCTCTTCCTTTTTTTCTAGAATAGATCATTATTATCTGGTTGAAATAAAAAAAAAGATTCATCAAAGTTTTTCTATGACCAAAACATTGAATTGTTCCAGGTACTTCACACAATTCTCCTTACCATTTTTTTTTTGTTACAAGGAAATTGGTAAAAGGAAAGAAGGAAAGGAAATCAAATGAAATAAATGAATAAACAAGTGGGTGAACAGGAAAAAAAAAAAGCAAATGATTTGGGAGGGGGGACGATAGGGTCCTGTTTTGATAATGAAACATAAATACTCTGTATAGTCAGGGGATCAAACATTGTAAGTGATTGGAGATTGGGGGTTGAGTGCTTTCAGTGATGTGGGGTTAAGGATTGAAGTTTTCTGTAATAGGCGGTTGGGGATTTAAATTGTCAATGACAAAGGGTTGAAGACTGAGTGCTTTCAGCGAACAGAGGTTGGGAGTTGAACGTTTTCAGTTATAGGAGGCTATGGGTTGAATATTTTCAGTTATAGG
>LFLW010190995.1:4955-18051 GCA_001262575.1 Conus tribblei | reverse complement strand
TGATACGTGGAAACTGCGTTCAGTTGAGGTCTGTGTGTTGACAGTTGAGGAACCTGCATTGGATGAGGAGATGGGCAAGTTCATCTTGTCCAAAGTGGGTGACAAGTTCTGTGAACTGGTGGAGCAGGAAAAGGAAGCCAAGTCTCTTTCTGGCATGGATCGTAAGTTGCCCATCTCATCACTGAAGTCTTCTGCTCTTTGTCTCTTCTCATGTTCTCTTTCTTGCCTTGCACATTATTTCTTCTTTCTCTCTCCATCCCTTTTATCCTATTCATATCTGTAAGTGTTTGTGTCATTTCTGAGCATGCACCCTCTTCCTCTGTCATCACTCCACTTATATGTGAATGTGTTGTAATGATGCTGCCTTTCTGGCCCAGTTTGTGTGTGTGTTTTTAAATACATGTTTCTGCTATGCATTTCATGCAGGCATGTTGCCAATACAGTGAAAGGAAAGAAAGGGCACAAGGTACATACCGCTTTTCATTATGAACACACACAGATGACTTTAAAAAGTGCACACATGTTTTGATTGGTTTCAGCTCCCATTGTGTGGAAACGGGCAGTGACAGGTGTGAGGGAGATGTGTGACGTGTGTGACACAACCTTGTTCAACATGCACTGGGTTTGTCACAAGTGTGGCTTTGTGGTCTGTCTGGACTGCTACAAGGCTAAAATCAAGGCAGCAGAGGGAGAAGGTAAGATACTGATATTTACCTGACACCTGTACTGCCTCTGTGTGTGTGTGTGTGCCTGGAGCATGGTGTTAGAATCTTATTGCATACTCACAAAAAAAAAAAAAAAATTTGTTTGTAGCTAAAATACCATTACATGGATGACTGTTTATTGGGCAGAGATGAATCTGGGGGGGGTCGGGGGGGTCAGTTTTGATGGATTTGTTTGTGACTGTTGCCTTTTTTTTTTTTCTTGTTAGGTTAATACTTCTAAGTGCCTTTAGCAATGACATGGGCCTGTATAGTTTGCTGGACTGGAATTACGAACGGGCAAAAAAGAAAAAAATAATCTGTATTGATTTCATACAGCTACTCAAACAAGGGTCAGAATTACAGAGTGGGTACTTCAAAATGAAATGTGATAGCTAATTGGCAAAATTGAAAAAACAGCAGGATCAAATCAGCCAAGGGTTAAAATAGGCTTATGATTGTTCAGTGACTGAGATTGTAAATGATGTCTTCTTTGAAGGTGGATGATTTTGTTTTGAAAGATGGACTTCCCTACTCATCTGACTTCTCTTTTCCAATTTGGTCCTACCAGTCTCTAAACTATCCGTTTTACTGGGCTGTAGTTGCAGTTAAAAGTATAAGGTGAAGTGATTGGTGGTTGTATTGTTCTTCTTCTCCAGATGAGGATGACTGCAAGTGGTTGACCTGCAGTTCAAATCGACAGGCCCACGATGCCAGAAAACTGATGCTGACACAGATAATTCCTAGTGATGGTTAGTACTGGATTCTTTCTTCCCTCTTGTTTACTGTGTGCACACTCAGACCTGTTTGGCGGATTTGATATGTACTGATGGTCAGTGGTAGGCCATTTCTTTTTCCTCTTTACTGTCTGGTCACTTAGACATTTTTCCAAAATATGACAAGTTTTGTTTTTCTTCTCATGGAATCTAAGTTTTACACACAGATCAATTTATCTTGGAACCCCTCCACACACACACACACACACACACATACACTCGCTCTGTCACAGTATGTTTAGAATAGGAAAAATAATGTCCCTAAAATTGATTGATTCGCATGCTTACGTGCACATGCACACACACTCTCACGCTAACACTCGCACTCTCACATACATTTACCTTATGGGTTATTACTAGATTGTTACACAGTGGGTACAGGTGACCATATTGTATGAAACTTTGTGTAGCTTTATGGGAGCTGGGTCGTCTGATCCACGCCATCCGACGCAAGTGGTCCATTCCCGCCAAGTGTCCCTGTAGCCAAAACGCGCTGGATTCCAAACCTGCTGGCAAGAACGGCATGACCCCTGTAAGTCTGGCTCTTCACTGGTTGCATATAAAAGCACTTTCAGAGTGTTGTCTGATGTAGTTGATGTATATCATTCTCCATGACCTTCCATTCAGTGTGACCTAAGGGGGTTGCTGGCAGTCTGTCAAGTTGTAGGAGTGCGTGATGCCAGCTTTTAGGAACAGCCATTTGTTTAGCTTGATAACGCAAAACAGCAGGTGGTGAGTCGAGGGTGCACAAAAAATCCATGGTAACGATGGGAACTGAGGCCTGTTTACCTCCACAGCTCCCCAAGTGGCAAGGAGCAGACTGTTTCATGGCACAGACCCAGGGCGGCAAAGATGGGAGGCGTTAGGGGAGAGTAAGGTGCGCTGGGCCTGACGCGCACTCAGAGTTCAAAAATAGAGGCTCATTTTTACTTCATTTGAATGTTGGGGTCTGGGCATTTTTGGTGGATGTGAAACTGCTAAGGACTAGATGAACAAGCATCTTTAAAAGGACCTGCAAAATTTGCACTGAAATAGAATTTTGTTTTGTTTTGTTTTACTTTGCATATTGGGCAGTGAAAGTTATCTCATCATGAAGTTGTGCGTAGTAGGGTGGTGTACACCGGTAGTGAGGGCTTGTTCCCCCCAGCCAGTGTAGAAATCAAAGAGATAAGCTCAGAAGCATCATAGAATGGATCTGGCATACGGCCAGCTGGAGGGGTGCAGTTTCCCCAAGTTCTCAAGCCCTTGCTGGCATCGCCTCTGGCATGTGGTATCTGTGACTGGGAAGCCGGCATCTGTGGTTGGGAACCCGGCCAGAAGCTGTTAAAAACAATCTCTCCCCCCTCCGCCCCTCATCTCGCCCCTATTTCACTCCACCCATTTGTCTCCTGCTCGCAAAGCCTGCATCCACTTAAAATTCAGGAAGGGCTGCCAATAGCTGTGGTGTGTGTGACGTAATAGGTGTCTGAGGAGAAGTCTGGAAGGAAGAGTCAAAGAGAATGGGGTTGTCATGGGTTATGAAAGAGGTGGTGTTGGCTCCAAGCCTCTTTGCCTTACCTGCATACCTCATTTTGAAAGTGGCATCTTTTATGCAGATCACTTCTGACTGAACTCACATAGGTGTACACATACTGTCAGTCATTTTCTGCTAGTCTGATTGCTTAGATTCTCGGGTCGAGGTACACATAATCAAAGTGTAAAGATACCATGAGATAAATGGTGGGAAGGCGGTAGTGGCGGTTTTGTTTTTTGCATTGATTTTACTTTTGTTCAGATTTTTTTTTTCTGTTTTAATTGACTAGTTCTAACTTTTTTCCAATAGCTTCTATGTATGTGTAACTATATCTGTACTTACCTGCATCTCTTCATCAGTCTACCTATCTGTCTATCCCATGTATCTGTATCTACCTGTCTATCTGTATCTATCTACATGCCTATCTGTATCTCTGTCTGTCTCTTGTCTGTCTGTCTCTTGTGTGTATGTGTGTGTATATATATATATATATTCTGGATTTATTATTGGTGACTGTTTACCATTCCTATTCAGTGGAATTGTAAGTAATTGTCTAGGGACTAACATCATGTCATGTAACAAGAAGTAAGTAATGGATAACGAGAATCTCACATGTGGATGTTTTTACAGCAGCTGATGAAGAAAATGGTGAACGGCATGGGGGGAGAGGAAGGGAGCAACAAGAAATCACGCAAGGCAGCAGCAGCAGCAGCAGCACTCCAGGCAGAAGAGGAGAGACTAGAGGGGGAAGAGTATAACCAGGACAAGCTGGCCCTGCTTGCTAGTGTGGCTCTGGGTGGAGGGGACAAAGCTAGCAAACGTTCTAAGCTGGAGAAACTGGAAGAAGAATTTGGAGAGGATGGGGACAAAAAATCTGGGTGCTCCACACTTCGGGAACTTCTCACTAAAACAGCAGGCAAAGGGAAGGTGCCCAACGAGAAGAAGTCGAAACCCAAGTCCTCCGGCAACACGCTGGATGACATCATCCAGTCGGTGGTGGAGAAGAGCTGCCGTGACCTGGATCAGCCCAACCAGACTTTCAAATTCCTGCACTACATACCCCGCCTGGGCCAGTGGAATCGGGAGCTGCCCATCATCGCCCACAATTTGACAGAGACATCGGTGCTGTATCCTGATGTGCCTCACTCGTGGTTATGTGATGGGCGACTGCTACGTCTCCATGACCCACGACATAAGGGCAACCTGAAAATCTTCCAAGAGCAGTGGAAACGAGGACAGGTGGGTGATGTAGATTTATCTCTGAAGTTTGTTGTTGCTTACACTTCACTGCTCACATCACACAGATAAGACCAGTATGAAAAAAGCATGGTGAAAGAATGCAAACACTTTGCATGCTTTAGTGATAAAATAATATAGCAGGTTTGTATTTGTTGACTATCAATGACAAAAAACTGATCTATGTTGCCAAATTGTTTGAAAGTGTTGAGACATCTCTTCTTCTTGTAGTAGTATGAGGAATCTGATGCCAATCTTCAGTTCTGTGTATGTGTGTGTGTGTCACAGCCTGTGCTGGTGTCATGCGTGCACAAGCTGGTAAACCGAGACCTGTGGAAACCAGAGGCATTCAACAGAGAATTTGGTCATCAGGACAACGACCTGGTCAACTGCCGCAGTAGCAGCGTCATCATGGGCCATCCCATGAGCGACTTCTGGGAAGGATTTGAATCTATCGAAAGTGAGTGAAACTCTTACCCTTCCCAAATTTGATCTTGAAGAATGAATGTTATTTGAAAGGAGGTTGGGAGAGGCGATCATGAGTGTAATAGAAACATGGGAGGATGGGGGGAACACATTTGGTGGTGAATGTTGCAGAAGTATAAATGTTCAGTTATTTATACTTCTGCATGTCTGGTAGCTCTACTTTCAGAAATGGTATTTTCTTTTCCAAATGAAATATGTATGTTTATCCTATTGTCTTCTCAGATCGACTGCTGGACGAAGATGATGATCCCATGCTCCTAAAGTTAAAAGACTGGCCTCCAGGAGACGACTTCTCAGAATTACTGCCAGCACATTTCCAGGACCTCATGCAGGCGCTGCCTCTTCCTGAATACACAAGACGAAATGGGAAACTCAATCTGGCATCCCGTCTGCCTGACTTCTTAGTGCGTCCAGATTTAGGGCCAAAAATGTACAATGCCTATGGATCAGCCAAGTTTCCAAAAGAAGGCACGACCAATCTGCACCTAGACATCTCGGATGCTGTCAATGTGTTGGTTTATGTTGGAGTTCCCAATGATGGACCTTCTGGACAAAAGGAACATGAAGAAGGTGAATTGATAATGGTTTATTGATCATCATAATTTATCAGCATTGTAAGCCCAGCTGTTACCAACCAGCATGTGTTATTCTCATTCTTCATCTGTACTTTTGTCTGTGGCCAGAGGCCAGCTAATAACTTTTTAGTTAACACAGTGAATAAGCCTTTGTGCCATATGATAAATTATAAGGCAGAAGTAAAAAGTGTTATATGAAACATGAGTAACATACTTGGATTTCCATACAGGTAGCAGAGAATTGGTTGACTTTGTCTTGGTTAATTTCATAATGTACATGTTGAGCAGCCTTTCTTTGTTTATTTTGCATTAAATTTCTTACAAATTATGACTAAAACTGTAATGGTTTTCAGCTTTCTAGCTTCATAGACTTGGGATTGATTGACCGATTCTCAGGAGTTGAGTAGTTGCCAATAAACATTTAAAAATGGACAAATGCTTGCATGCACAATGGGCACACAAATGTGTTTGACTTGTTCATTCATCAGCAGCCTGTTGGCCTTTTTCGCAAGTAAACTAAGTCAAATGAAGAAGACATTTTGCTCCTGCCCTAACTATCAAGACCAGATCTGATTAGTTACAGTGACTAGTACAGCAACCTCACCACTGCACAGACGCGTTTGTTTTGCTGTCTTCTCATTCTGCCCATACTTAACCACAGCTGAAAATTACATCAGCTTTGTACTCTTCATTGTCTGGTCACATTTGCAACGTCTGCCTTGAAAGTGGCATACTGTTTGTGTTGTTGCACTTGCCATACTGCTAGATCCCAATCTCCTGGACTGAGAAAGAATGAGGATGGAGATAGGATAAACTGTGCGAGTGTCAATACTGGTTATCATAATCCTCGTGTCTTCTGTACAGCTGCTGTTCGAGCCATAGATGAGGCAGGGTGTGACAGCATCACCAAGCGGCGTGTGCGGGAGGTTCATGAGCTGCCGGGAGCTTTGTGGCAAATCTACGATGCTCATGATGCTGACAAGATCCGAGATTTCCTCAACAAGGTCAGTGATATGTACCTGTGCCAATCTTTTTTTTTTGTTTTTTTGAGGATGTTTTCTGTGAATAAAAACAACCAAGTTTCAACCTCATCCTTTTCCAATGTTGAATAGGCTTTTTTCCTTTACCTTCTTTATTGCTGCCATAAATAGATGATTTCTAGGTTAATACTGTTGATATATATATTAGTTCTGAACTGTAATGGTACAGAAACTTGGAAATCATCGTGATTTTTTTTTTCTCTGTTCAGTTTTAAGAGGAAGTTATGCGATGAGTGTTGCTGAACTAGTTCCCAGGTAAGATTAAGACATGCATGGCAGGTTGGAGCCCCCTTATGATGAGGCTTGTTTTTTATTTTTGGTGTGTAGAACTGGACAGTGTATTTCTCAAGGATTTTATGTTTCCCAGGTGGCAAAGGAGCGTGGGGAGATCATTGAACCAGACCATGATTCCATCCATGACCAGAGCTGGTACCTGGATGAGCAACTGCGGGATCGCCTGTTGAAGGAGTATGGGGTCCAAGGGTATACCATCGTGCAGTGCATGGGCGATGCTATCTTTATTCCAGCTGGAGCACCTCATCAGGTAGGCTGCTTTCTCAACGGAGACCTATCTGCCTGTGTCTTCTAGTGTAATTTGAATGCACACACTTTACATCAAAAGGTGCAAATACACTTCAATCAGTGAAAGAAATGGTCTTGATATAATTGATGCATACTCTGTTTATGTCAAAACCTATCATTCTCTTTTCTTTGTGTGTGTGTGTTGAAGTGGGGGATGGGTGGGTGAATGTTGTGTTTCTTGCTCTGAGAGAAGAGTGGTCATTTAGTAGGAGTTTGGCTGTGCTAATGCTGAAAGACAATCCGTCTTGCAGGAAGCTTTCAGAGAACTGTAGAGTTTAAGACTTTCCTTGTGCACCAGGTTATATTGAGATGCAGGATTGTTTGTGGTATTAATTGTCTGTTGCATGTTTGGTTTTTTTTTCTCAAGATAGAATGGTGTCATCTTTTGACGGGGAGTTGTCCAGTAGGTTTCCACTCCATTTCTCCCAGATCATGCTGTTGGTCAGACTACATTTATATGCACAGGGTTGTAGGGAAGTTTTGACAAAGACAGGTGCTCAGGATACAACAGCACACGAGTGTAACTATCCACCTCCTGTCTACTAGTAAAGACAGTTCACCTGTCACAGCAGGGGGCCTTTTTATTTCCTCCACCTGTCAGGGGCTGAGATTTCCTCCTAGTGGCTCCACCACTAATGGAAGGGCAAAGAAGGTGGGGGTGAGGTAAGCCGAACAGAGGACTAGAGTGGTATAGGCCACGGTGAATGGGAAGGGACATGAAAGGCCTTTGTTGTGAAACCCTGTGGGCCAGGCAACTGTTACTCAATCTGTATTGTCCTCCACTCAGCTGGCCTGGTGTACTGGCCAGCCTGTGTGGTTGAAGACAAGTGAAGCATGCTGAGCGGGAGTTTTCCATTCTCCATTGATCAGTGTGGAAAGGAGCTGGCCGATTGAAAGGATTTCGTCTGTTGCATTTAGAAACTGGAGGAGAGGAAGGACATGTTGCGTTTAGAAACTGGAGGAGAGGAAGGACATGCAGAAGGTATGAAAAGAAGTGAAAGGAGGAGCAAGAGTACTGGACTGTTGACGGTGTGGTCAACAAACTCTCTCACTGGAAACCAGCACAGTGTGTGTCGCCAACTAATTTCATGGCTGAGCAGATGGCAGTCTAGGAACACACAGACGTTGGAGCACGTAAGAGGGCAGGTGGCGTGAGACACAGTAACAAAGGCCTGGTGTCAGGGCTGAAAAGAGAGAGATGGGAAGGCGGAAGAGAGAGGTGGAGATAATGGAGTGACACACTGCCCCGTTTCCTGCCTCTTTCCTCTCAGCAAGGAAGCAAGTGTCAGACAAATGTCACCTCATGATCACGTAGCCCTCAAGCCTAGAAACTAAGGTCAAGCAGCTTGTCACAGTAGTGTGGCTGGAAGTAAGTTACAGATACTGAATTCAGTATATCCTGCCTCAAAAAAAAAGAAAAAGAAAAAAAAGCACTGAAGAACTTTCAGTTTTTATTCAAAGCTTTCTCTAAGTCCAACACTGAGATCTTATATTCTTGTAGAATTGCCAGTTCCTGAGACTGAGGCAGTAATGTGTGAAAACATTAGACATTTTTGTAAGTCAAAAAAGCTGTAAAAAAAAAAAAAAAAATCCATGTACATGTCAAGAACCTTTTCTGTACTCTTGTTTTTTTCTACTTCGGGTAGACATCTGAGGACTCCTTCCTGCAAGAGTTGCCATTTGTAATTGCTCGTGATGATTGTGTTAAATTTGGCACTTTTGTGTTTGGATGTAAGTGCTGCTGTCTGCCTTGGTCCCAGTGGTTCCTTCCCCAAGACTGCATGCAAAGAGTGTGTACTGGCTGTAACAGAAGCTCTGATCATTTTCCTTTTTGATCTGAATGCGTTGGCACAGTTTCATCAAGGAAGTTTAACTACTTGTAGACTTGTTCATATAAGCCACATAAGTATCTGTCTATCTGTGAAGCCACAGTAGTTAGGGGTTATCACTGAATATTATAAAAAAAAATTGAACAAGTTTATAGATATACAAAGAAAGTGTCTGGGAAAACCAGCTCCTGAAAATGACTTGGCTATGCCGAACATGCGTTTTAAATGATCTAAACATGTTGGTCAGGTCTGGAGTGCCAAGTTAACATGGTTAATATGCTGTCTTTCTTTCTTTGCCTTGTCTCTCTCTCTCTCTCTCTCTCTCTCTCTGTTGTAACACACATGGAGCACAACCAGATGCATGAATGCTGTACCAGTTTTAACTCCTGAAGGGCTGCTTCATGATCAGTCAGTGTGACTGTTTCCACCAAGAAACCTTGACTGGTGGATTTCACCCTCTTCTCACGTTTTGTTGCAACAGGTGAGGAACTTCCACAGCTGTATCAAAGTAGCCGAGGACTTTGTATCTCCGGAGCACATCAACCACTGTTTCCGTCTCACTCAAGAGTTCCGCCAGCTGTCAAACACACACTCGAACCACGAAGACAAGCTGCAGGTAACTGAATGTGTCCCTCCTTTGTTCCCATCCCCCCTCCCCCATCCATGCTTTCTCATCTCTTTTTCTGCTTTTCTCTTTCCTTTTCTTTCTCTCCTCCTTTCTCCTCAAAGTTGGGTCAATAATCATCACACAAATAACGATACCCACCAACTGATTTGTCTTGTGCACTCACAGGTTGTTAGCAGTTGTGTGACAATGTGTATACAAGCTTGCACTTGTTAATGTGGTAGTTTTAAATCTTGCACTCATTCCTGACCGATTTACATGCAGACGACTTGCAGATACAAGGGTTGCTTCTGTTGATGACACAAGCACTGTTCAGAAGTGAAAATGAACATCTTGAACAAGTTGCTGTCTCACCTCCTTTTCAACATACTTTTTTTTATTTCATTTCTGTGCATTTTAAAAATTCAAGATCTCCCAAGACTCTTTCTTCAGCTGTTATCAAGTTTATTAATTGGCAGTTTTCTTTATACAAAGTATATTTATGGGTAGCAACAGTCTCTTTTCAATGTTCGTTATTAGGTTAAAAAAAAAAATTTTTTTTTTTGCAAATGCAGTGGATACATTTATGGTTAATGAAAAGTCTCAACAATCAAAAATTGATAAATTTGTGCTTAACCAACACTTATTCAGACTAGTGAGTGTTTTTATTATTCCTGTGCAGGTGAAGAACATCATTTATCACGCAGTGAAGGACTCCATCGCAGTATTGCGACAACTAGACCCAGATGACAAGAAATGAGCGGAGCATCTGAGCATCATGGAGTCGTCCAGTCTGTGATTGAGACGGCGTGGAGAGTGCGGAGAAAGAAGAGGCGGGGCTCTGGTGTGTGAGCAGTGCCAGAAGGCCGACTGCAGCACAGATCAGACACAGGAGGCCATCAAGCCAAGGGCTTGATTGGCTGACAGCACTTGATGGCAGACCAAAGTTCAGCCCGTCCGTCGGTCCTCTGCTGATCCAGCATCCACTCTCTGCTCCTGTGCCATTCAGGATGAAGCAGATGAGAACACACGGCGTGTGCCTCCTGTCCGCTGCTGTCCTCACCTTGTCCTCAGAATCTGAAGGAACAGGGTGTCTGGGACACACTGTCCTGGGTCCACCCATTAGTGCTGTGATCCTTTCTTATGGGGTGTTTTGTTTTCTGTTGGTTGTCATGGGCCAGTGATTGCCCCTTCAGTTCGCCATGGACCCATTTTTGTTTCATAGGCATCTATTGTGATGGTAGTCTGTCGGTAACATTTGACCTCTCGGGTGCTTCCCACTTAGAATACCAGAAGGAAATACTGTAATCTGTAGCTTTTCTGTCTTAGACGAAAGACGAATGAGTTTCTGGTGACGAAAAAGGGGGATATTGTGCAACAAAAAGTCAAGCTGGGAACTCGGCTACCCTGTGAAACAAGGGCCTGGGACCCCTGCGCCTTTTGTTCACACTGCTGGAAGACAAGAGTGTTGGCATGGTGAAGAGAGCCATGGTGGATGATGGAGAAAGCTGCACTGTGGGCAGACAGCATGGGTACTGGACTGTGGTGCATACAGAACAAATCTATCGGGCAGCAATGAGGCCACACCAGCCAGTCCCTCCCTCCCTCACTGTCAACACCACAAGCATGCTTAGGTCATCCACCCCTCCCCCCCACACCCCACCTTCCCAGGGCGGAGATCATCAGACTATCCCTTCCCCCTCAGTGCTGCAGGCATGAGTGAACACTGCCCTTGCTCTGATTTTGTTTCATGCTGGGACCCCCCATTCACCTCTCCTACTACGGTGGCTATCTGTCAGCAACAGAATTTGCTCAACTGAATCCGGGGTTCGCCAGTTCACAATTGTTTTTGACTTGCACTGTGTGGTTTATTCTATCCACTCCTTTTCTAAGAAGTTTGTGCCACAAGCTGTGGTATGTGGGGGAGGTGAACAAAGCACCAAAGGTGAATTAGCACATTGTACAGTTGTCCATGCATCCTATGATATGCTTCCCTGTGACAGTGATGCTAGTGATAGATGTGAAGAAAATCAAGAAGACAAGATGCACTGTTAACAGTACTGTTGTGCTGATGGATCTTCTGTTGAGTCTTCTGAGGGATTTGTGTTGTTTTTTTTTTTCTCTCCAGTTTTCTTCCGTTGGCCAGAATCTGTTGTTGAACACTACAATGACTGTGCAGATGTCTGTGACTGCCGTTCACCTCCTGTCCTTCATGTGCTACCCACTATGTCCAAAAAGATGACAACTAGAACCTGTATCAGACGTGTGATCTTCGCTTCAGTAGACTTGCTTGTGGTGTAAGCTTAAGAAAATGACTTACAATAGAAGGGATTTTACCTGACTTGTTCACAGAGAGAGAGAGAGAGCATGACTTGAGCAGTACTTTCAGATGTGAGAGAGAGAACAATTGACTGTTGGAGTGACTGTAAATGAGAGAGATTTAGTGCTTGGAAGAACAGGATACCTTGTCTAAGGTCGAGGTTATGGGTAGCATACATGTGTGGAGTGACTGTGATGTGTGGAGCGATGTGTGGAGTGACTGTGTGACATGTTGTTTGGACATGATTAGGTTACTACACCTTTGGACTCGAAGAATGTGTATTAAATAAACCTAGCACATAAATGCAAGGTAGCTAGCTGCTACTTGTTATACAATGAGATGTGAAGCATGTAAACAGGCTCTGTTCAAGTAACCATGTGCTTTAGTACATGACACAGTGTGTATGTGTCCATATGTGTGCCTGGGGGAAGCGGAAAAAATACACATTCTCTGGCAAGAACCTTGCCATTCTGTACATGTATGTATGTAAGAGATAAAATTTATTATTAGCAGTATCATGTTCCAGTTTTTGAAAACAAACAAAACAAAAGACAGAGTTTTTTTTCTATCAACAACAAACAATAAAGGAGTATCAGTATGTACAGACATTAAGCAGTGCTTTGTGCATTGGCGGTATGAATGAAATGACTAACCTCAGGAAATCGGCTGTAAATGGAGATCTTTTTTCAATGGCTGGTCAGTAGCACACATGTATCCCTTGATGTATACATGAAAATCAATTTAGCCATCATTTTCTTCCTTTTGTCTTTGTAAACTGCTTGACTAGAACAGTAGAAGGGAGAGAAAACCCTATCTACTAATCTACAGATTTAACCTCATCTTCATTTTCTGGTTGTTGGTGAATTGTATCGATGTAACACTGCCAGAGATGCCAGGTGCCGACTGGCCCATTTGTTGTTGAGGACCATGATCCTTGGGAATGGGTTCGAGGGAGTGTCTGTGGCTTCTGGGACAGATCAGTTACAATGTCTGTACATAAAAGAGTTCAGTTTTGTACAGGGGAGGGGGTGGGGTTGACTGTTAGCTGTACATAGACCACCCACCATGTGGTTGGTGACCTTAGTTCTTGTGATTGATTGGCCTAGGTCAGGGCTGTAAGAACCAATCTTGATTTGTTTGATGGATATTATGTCATGCTTTTGTTGTGTGCATTACGTGTCAGACCCAGTTTCTTTCAATATGACTTGAATAGAAATACACTAAGGAGCATTGAATTGTACATGTGTGTATACGTCTTTGAACATGTGTTTGATGCGTCATGCAGGTGTGCGTCACCATATTCACTTAAGAGCCACTGGGCAGGATAAATTATTGATGCTCCAACATTGTGATTGTATACACATGGGGATGCTCTTAACAGTATGTTTTGTTGTTGTATATACACAGATGACTTATCTCTTGTTGATCTATCGT
>LFLW010190341.1:0-11094 GCA_001262575.1 Conus tribblei | reverse complement strand
TTTGAACTTTTTCTAACATTATTGATTGACGCTTTAAAAAAAAAAAAAAAGGTCGAAACGCGTTTGTTTGTAATTTGTTCCTTCGTTTGGCAGCCCAGTAATTCTGCTTTTGCTCTCGTTTCAGTCTCCGCTTGCAGTCACTCCACTTCGATATTTGTTATTGTTGTTGTGAGAGCTCAACCTGACATGTTGCATGCAGCAATGAGAGACGTAGGAATCGGAATGATTATTGTGCCCAATCGTCAGAATAGTCAACATGATGATTGAGGACGTTTAATGGATGAAGATGAAGAATCTGTATCTGTGGACAAGCACCTGTATTTGTTTCGACGAATCTGTCTGTATTGGTCACGTGATACACACAAACCAGCCGCCATGTTTAGATGGAAATAATGGCTCGGTACGGTGACAAAAAACTACGGAGAGTAACTTTGTTTGCCGAATAAGGCGAATGGTAGTGATTTCAACAGTTTTCTCAAATTCAGTGTGATTTAATGTTATCAACATTGTAATTGTGTGAGTCTTTGTTTCTAATCACCGAGCTTGGCAATTGAGTTTACGGAATATTGTTGGCAGATACAGTTCGAGCTGTGTTTGACTGTGTTTCTCTTTCGATCTTTCAGTCTTTGTTCATTTGTTGTGGGCGACAGCAGACAATGAACGGTAGAACTTGGTGCGTTTGGCGGATGTGATGGTCGCGACCATTATTAGAAAGTTCTTTTCATAACATATGAATATATAAATATTTATATATGAATAATCGTGTCAAATTATATTATTAAACGATTTTGTGGTTTTTAACAATGTTTGACTTCAATTTAAAACAGAACAGTATATAAATTTTGTCATCATGTATCACCATGTTTGTGCTGATTAGCCTTCTTTGCTTATGTACATAATCACGAGATATTACTATCACTATATCACGAATTAATATAAATTTATTTGTTCACATTATCAGACTGACTTTAAAAAAAAAAAGAGAGCAAAAGCAGAATTGCTGGGCAGCCAAACAAAGAAACAAACAAATCGCAAAACAAACATAGTTTTTGACGTATTGGGTTTTCCACAGACAGGACAAATAGCATTTACAACAATGAAAACAAAAGGACAAACAGATAGTCACTTTTAGATGTGGGCGCAAAATTTGGTCATAAGTGAAAAACTAAAACTAGAGCATAGAGCTGAGGTTATGATATTGATAATACAGTAACAACAATGATCCAAATGGTATTATGCTCGTATAACAGTAAAAGTAGCAATAATGATACTGATCATTGTAGTACTTAATGATATGGATAATAACAGAATAAGAAGAGGAAAGAGATATCAATATGATTATGGTGACACTACTACCACTGCTGCTGTTGCTGCTGCCACTACTATTACTATTATTACTACACTACTACTATCGCTACCTATAAGACTAAGAGAATGACATTTGGCGGCTCAGTAAAAATTCTGTTTGTGCATTTATTTTGATTTCTGCGGGCAGTCACCCCACTTCGAAACCTAAGTTAAGAAGTTGTAATCTCAGCAAAAGAAGACTTAAGGGAGTCACCAAATGAATGCAAAAAACAAGAGAGACATGACATGTTTCAACCTATTGGTCTTCTTCAGGCAGGACAAATGACACTCAGAACAGAAAACAAAGGAAGAACAGTCATGTAATTGTTTGATCTCCATGAAAAAAAGGACCCACGAACATTGTGGTCAGAGGATCATCATAACTACCCTCAGAATTTTAGCCTTTGGGAACACTGCCTCGTGTTGTACTGAGAGAGGGGTGTTGCTGATGTTAGAAAATCTTACATGAGCATGAGTTTGCAAGAGCAGGGACAGTGGCAGACATATGATGCTTGTCCACATGCGCGCGCACACAGGCGCGCACACACACACACACACACACACACGCACACACACACAACTCATGTGTATGTGTACAATATTGTAGAGGGCTAACAACACTAGAAGTTGTTGCATACTGAGTGGTGCAAACAAATTTATGCGGAAAAGAAAGAAACATACATGCTTCACATTTATGTTTGTGGGTTTCAGTACATGTCTGGAGCCTGACTTCAGACACTCTGGTTTCAAGCAGGATATCTGTTGGAAAAAAAGTTCTGCCAGGAAAAATACGTAGGTCATGGCATGATAGCTGCCAACCCTTTTGAAATTTTCAGAAGTTTCTCTATTCTGAATTTAGTCGCAGAATCCTGAATCTAGCGAAGGAAAAAAACCAGAATTTCACAATTTTGTTATAAGATTTAGGGGGTAATTTTTGTATAGGGAGGGTACACTACATTGCAGAATAATGCTCTTGGAAACGATGTTGTGTGGATCTTAGCTTAATTTATTAAATGCATTTTCTTTTTAAAACCTGCATTTGTCAACTGAAATATTAGGGGTGAAGGGGTTTAGAAATTTTTATGCTTTCATGTCAGTTAAAAGCTGAATCACTCCCTTTTCAGCCCACCTAATCCCCTTCATCCTCTGGTTCCTGAATTTGACTCCAGAAGTTGGCAGAGATGTTAGGTTTACCTGGACCAGCTTTATCAGTTATTAGCAAAGTATCTCAACAGCACAAACCTTATTTTTGTCAGGTTGTAGAAGCAGACATTGGCATCAGTGACAGATCCCTAACTGTCCTTTTTTTCAGATTCAGGAACTTAACTTTTTGTCCCCACCCAGTCATTTTTCTGCACAGTTTACCAAATAGTGTTTTTAATCACTTTTTGTGTTTTGTCCTTCTTTTCAGTTGTGTTTGAAAGTGAAAAAAAAAAAACCCCACTGAAGTGTTATGTCAGAACTTTACTAATTTTCTCTTTCCTTCTCTTTCAGCTTACAACTTCAAAATCCAGCATCAGCTGATTTGGATCACAAGATTCCCATGCCAGTGGTCAGCACGCAAGTGGTGATTGATTTCTGTGCTCCTTTTTTCTTTTGTCTGCCTTTGTCGTGCAGCAGCATCTTCCTTTAGAAAAATTGCGCTTTGTATCCAACCCTGCCTATTTCCCCTGCCTGCTTTGGCAGTGGCATCATCAGCAGGCAAGTGGTTGGGTCCCTCAAGCAATGAACATGGGGCAGAAGGTGTCTGGTGGTATCAAAACCATCTCCAGCACGCGGGAACCCATCTATAGAAACGTGACACGTGAACCCGCCTACAACCCTGACTACCAGAAGCCCTCGCGGCTGGACGCCTTGCTGGACATGCCGTCAGTGGGCCGTGAGGCACAGGTTAAACATGCATGGAACCCAGATGACCGCTCCCTCAATATCTTTGTCAAAAATGAGGATTTGATGACCTTTCACCGCCATCCAGTAGCGCAGAGCACAGACTGCATTCGTGGTCGCTGTGGCTACACACGTGGTTTGCATGTGTGGGAGATTGTGTGGAGCACACGGCAGCGTGGGACTCATGCGGTGGTTGGAGTAGGCACTGCTGAAGCTCCTTTACATTGTGTAGGCTACCAGTCGCTTGTCGGGAGTAACAAAGAGTCATGGGGCTGGGACTTGGGTAGGAACAAGCTTTACCATGACATGAAGAACCAGCCTGGGATCACGTACCCCACCGTGTTGAATGCAGATGAAAATTTTGTGGTTCCTGACAGCTTCCTGGTCGTTCTGGACATGGATGAGGGCACTCTGAGTTTCATGGTGGAGGGTCAGTACCTGGGCGTGGCCTTCCGGAACCTCAAGGGGAAAAAACTGTACCCCATCGTCAGTGCTGTGTGGGGGCATTGTGAGATCACCATGCGTTACCTGGGAGGGCTTGATCGTAAGTAAATCCACTGAATGTGGCCATGGTTCTGTTGTGTGGTCTGTTTAATGTATGTGAATGTCATTATATAGGTAAAGTTTAACAGATATCTCTCCCTTCCCCCCTCCCCTGTACACTCCTATCTTCACCTCCACCCCCCCTTTCTGTCCTCATAATTTAAAGCAGATCTGTATGTTGCGCTGTTTCCTGGTTTGATGGTGGTTCTGCGGAACTCGCTAAATCTTGAAGTGAACATGATGCGAGGGTTACACTACAGGGCTCCTGTTTAAATAAACTTCTTATGAACACATTCATTTTCAAGAACAAAAATATGAAGATGTGTGCTGATTTCAGCCACGCATATTATCACTTGCTTTCACACACGGTTTCAGCCGCGTTAAAAAAAAAAAAAGTAGTGTCTTTGATCCCTCCAAGGGGTGTCATGAAAAAACAAGTCTGGACTCAAATCTAACATATTCAGCTTAGTTTGGTGGACAAAAGGCACATTGCAGATGATTTCAAGAAACCAGTGCTTTTGGAATTGAGTTCTGTTTGAAGGGAAAGATAACGAGTTTAGCAACAGTTTGAGAGATTTTCAAGAGATTAACCAGTTTCATAAGGAAAGGAAAGTTTCCAAATATTGCAACAAATTAAATGCATCATTGCAATCTCTTTTTTTTTCAGGTATGATCTTAAACTAATAGTAGATTTACCTTATTATTGGGGATTTATTCGAGTGATAATAACATACGCACACACACGCATACATGCACACACACACACATACAGATACACTCACAAGTGTGTGTGTGTGTATATATATATATGTATGTGTGTGTGTGTGTGTGTGTTGTCACTCTAATAAATCCACAATAACAAGATAAATATGCCATTGGTTTGAGATCATACCTGGAAAAAAAATTATATAATCATACATTTAATTTGTTGCAATATTTGATTGAAACTTTCCCTGTAAAGCTGGTATTCCTTTATCTCTTTGTGTGTGTGGAGTGAGAATCAATTAGCTTTTCAGCCAGACACTATTTATTGTTTATATGAGTCACTGTTTCGTCATAAGAAGCATTCCTCCCCCCCACCCTCCAACCCCCTTTTTTTTTCCAGTGTGCTAGGCACCTCATGAGAAAATTGAAACCTTCCTTCTCCAACAAATGTACCCTTAGGCACACAGTATAGTGAATAGCCTTACCCTTTGCAAATGGGAACTGATTATAGTAAATGATATACTGAGAGTTTCAAAAATTTTTTTAAAAAGTGGACCCCTTTCTGACATGGTGAAGAAGAATGCTTGTGCTCAACTATCTCTGATCTGTGTAAAATCCTGAGTGGGGATTTCACAGTTTGTTTTTTCACCCAAAAAGCATGCTTTATCACAGTTGGTAACAAATTTGGAATGTGTAGAATAGCAATGTTAGGCTTTGATTTTATGACCGTAGGCCATGTCATTGAAGTTTTAAAAAAGTGCTTGTTCCTGTTTGTTTCTTTAACTACATCTTTTTGAATTTCTTCTTTATGGATACACATGGATACACACTATGAAATAAAAAAAAAAAAGTATTTAGCAGTTTTAAGTATTCTGAGTTAGTCAGTGTGCGTTCTTTAGGTTAATAGTAATACTGGAGGCTTTAAATCTGATTCCAGGTTCTTGTTGAATGATTTGTTATTTAATTTATTATTTTTGACACCCAGATTCTGTTATTACATTCAGTATGAAGTTGTGTGACTTATGATAGATTATGGGGGTTTTGTTTTTTTTGGTTTTGTTTTGATTTTTTTTTTTTTAAGGAAAGTTTGGACAATTGTGAAGTTTCTCGTCAACTTTCAGCAATGTAGAATTGTTCTTTTTTTATCGCAAAGGTTCCTTAAAATCTTTTAAAATGAAACATCAGCATCTGAATGACTGCTTTAAGTATACTATAGTATCTTTTCTTGACTCGCTGCCCTTGACCATCTTACAAGTTTTGATAGAGACCTGGGTATTCCGTAGGTAGACTGAAGATGCCTCGGGTGGCAGTGGTGCAGGGCAAGGACTGGACTGATGCAAGACTCCAGTGTATCTGCTCTTCACTCCTCAGGTCACTGGTATAATCATAACCCAAGTGTTGTCAAAAGAGCTTGGCTGCCAGATGTCTTGGAAAAATGAAAGTGATCAGTTTTTGTATCATCATAGATGACATTTGACAGGCTTAACCCTTCAAGTGGTCTTCCTGCCCAGGCCAAAGTAATCTTGTTGTATTTGTGTGTGTGTGTGCAGCTGAGCCTTTACCACTGATGGATATATGTCGGCGAGCGGTGCGGTCACAGTTGGGCAAGAACCGCCTACACCTGATCAGAGACTTGCCCATACCCAACTCATTGAAAATGTATCTGTGGTACCAGTCCTAGCAATGACTTTTCACCTCCACATTATCATCATCCACGCTCTATTCCCTTGGACCCTTCATTATCCATCCTCTGTCTTCCTTCCTGTTTTATTGGAAACATGGCATGAAGATGGCAAGGAAATTTTATGACGGTGACATAACTCATGGTAGCAGTTGACATACATGTGGGATCTGTCATCGTAAGACATGTTTATCCAAATCACTGAATTGACATCCGTACAAAAACAGTATCTAGAAACTGTCATTGTTTTTTGTTTGGTCAGTTGGTTTATCTTTTTTTTTTTTTTTAAATGCCATTTGTTGAACTTGTCTTTTGTGTGACTGAGAAGGATCATGATGAGCTCTTGTCAATTCATGTAGTTGAAAATGTGAGATCAAGGTTGGCTAGAAGTTTTTGCTGACTCTGTATGTGTATGTGTATACATGTGTGTGTGCGTGAGTGTTTTAGGAGAAAACTTATCCTTTTGTTGGAAGAGATCAATCCCCACTCCTTCAAACCTGGCTTCCTTTTTTAATTTATTTATTTATTGACTTGTTTATTTTCCGTAAGAAGGAACTTCTTAATGACAGTCACAGATCTTTGTTTTTGATGGAAAAGAAAATGCATGTTATGTACTAATGTCTTTTTTTTTTGTTCTGGGCTAACAATGAGGAGGCTATGATCTGAGTACTCGTTTTAAAGTTCTGTTCATGCGCACTCCTTTTGAAAAAGCATTTGACCTGCACATGGTTGTGATTTAGACAGTTCATGACTTCATCAGTCCATGCCTGGGTTTTAATACTGAAAGGTTTAACCCTCGTGGTACATTGCCTAAAATTTTGCGCACTATACATAGAGGATTTCTAGGGACCCGTTCGTTCTCTTCTCAGTTCTGTGTAAAGCCTTGCCATGGGTCTTGAAGAACCATGCCTTTTTTGAGGGACTTAAGTGTTGCTGTATGTCTTGGGTCTCGGGGGGGACTCATACTTTTACTGAAGGAAGAAAGCCTTGCTGTTTATTTTGTTTTTACTTTTTTGTTTGTTGACAAAAACTAACTTTTGGTCAGTTACAGGGCCATGTTTCTTTGACCGAATCATAAAATTTAATGGAAGTAGCTTAAAAACTGACTCAGTTATCAAATTGAAAGGTTTGACTATGGGTCATTTTTATACCCATGATGTACGACAAATGTTTGTCATCAAAAGAAACATTTGACCACGGGTCATTTTATACCCAGGACATAACGACAAATGTTAAACTAGTTTTCCCCACATGATTTTAAGAAATTGCTATGTGACTGCCATTATGTGAAGAAAAATCATAGTGTGTGCTGAGTTAGTTGAAAGACCGCTGTCTGACTTAGTTGATAGAATGCAGCTTTAGCAGACCAGTGCATTTTCAGAGCGTTTAGGACAAGTAGGATGCTTTTTAAAGAAAATGCCCCACATACTCCACACCTCCAAAACAAGTATTGAAATGCTCTATCGACTGAGCTAACTCGGCTTCGTATTGAAATAAGAAAGCCGTTTCATGTGTTCACTGAGACTGTCAAACTTGTTTTCCCAGATTCTGAAGAGAGACTGTGCCTACTACTAGCAGTAAGTACTACATTACATAGCATGACCAGTTCCATTAGTCTGTGATAAGCTGGTGCTTACAGCTCTGAAATGAAACATACTGTCCATTCTGATCATGTTTGCTGAGATGCACATCACCTGATTTAAAAAAAAACCTCTACGAGTTCCATATGTGAAGAAATTGCTTGGAGCACACAAGTTTCTAAAACACTGTGTTTCTTGAAAATACTTGTATTTTTTTAGAGAGAAATCCAGCAGTGGGTTTAGAGTGTGTGGGTCTAATGCCATAGTAATGTTGATGTAGGCAGTTGATGACTTCTTGTGCATGGTTGTAATGTTCTGATTGCTGAGTCAAGGAGCGCTAATATTACTCGTACTAGTCTTGGTTCAGGTTGACTGGTTTTTTTTTAAAATTGTTATTTTGTTTTGTTAGTTTGTTTAATTTGTTTGTTTTTTATCTTTTATTTCTCAATTTTTTGGGTGGTGGTGGTGGCTAGCACCACATTATAGTAAGGATAATGTATGATCAGTTTGTCAAATTATGTATAACAAGTTCACTTACATTCCTGTCATTTCATTTTTTTTATTTTTAGTAACACTTCATGGAAAAAGGAAGCATTACTGTCTTAAAATGACACCTTTGTTAACTGTCTTTCTGGTTGATAAATACAGCATTAATTTGTTGATTGTGTTGTGAATTCTTTCAACTCTACATGATGTCAACCTCGAACCTGACAGTAAGTAGTGGACAAATTTATTAGTAAATATATCACTCAGTGATCAACTTTTGATGAATGTTTACTATAATAGCTTGAAGATACTAAACTTCCCTTTTTTATGTATAAGATGCATTTCTGGAATGATACGAAAACAACTAACTACACAAGGCACTGCCGTTTATATTGCATTTCTGGAGTGATACGAAAACAACTAAATACACAAGGCACTGCTGTTTATACAATATAGGCAGCTATCAGCTGTCTTATGCATTTGTCTCCGTTCAGATCTTTGCCAGCGTTACCATTCAGAAGCAAATGCATGAAAGACTACTTGAATGCATTGTCCAGTGTTGCCATTTCACTTTGCTTTCTTCCTTTTGTGTTTACACTGCAATGCAGTGCATTCTGAAACAAGTCAGAATAGATAATTGTTTAGCATTGTTTTGGGGAAGGGCCCAGTCTATCTTAATTTATGTAGGTGCTCAACAGAATGATTAGCCCAGGATATGAGGTGGTGCAGAGTACTACAGGTCTGTCATGCACTGACAGTTTTATGTTGGAACAATAGCATCATCGTCGTCATTCTCAGCCTTATAGATTTTGTGGCTCTTTATGTCCTGCTCTTGTTGTGGTCTCAGTTTTTCTGTTCTTTTCTCCACGTTTGTGCTTGTTTTAGAATTCTTGTTGAAGTGTAAGTTGTGGTCATGTCCATGGGGACTGTTGGTTGATGATTATGGTGGCGGTCTTCCTTAGGAAACATAGTAATACTGGAATTGTTCTAGGGCTTAATGGATGCGTCCTGCACGTGTTGGATCAGATCAGTCACCACTGAACACCAGCGAAGACAACAGAGCAGCTTCTCCTTTGGCAGGTTGCCACAAGAGGGCTTGAACTGCTCCAGGTGGATTGCAGGTGCCGAAGGTGCAACAGGACAAATGTAGATGTGGCTGTGAGTAGTGTGGGGTTAAAGCTGCACTGAATAGTGTGGCCATGGTTGACCATGCTGCTGACACCGTCTCGGTCACAACACCACAGTTGCTGATAAGTGAAAGTTGGTTTGTTGACCGACCCTCTTCTTTTCCACAAAACATTTCTAGATAGTCAGTTAAGAGCTTAAATGCGGATTTCAGTACTCATTTTAACAGTCAAACTTACGTTGTTCAAAAAAGGCACGTTTTTAATCATGGAATAAATATAGTACACATGTATGTAAGCTGTTCTCTGTTCAGCTGATTTCCTCTTCTTCTTTTTTTTGTCCAGCTGATTTCATCTTTTTTTTGTTGCTGGAAAAATTTGAAACACTGCCCACTTTCCCAGATTTTTTTTTACATTGATTGTATGAAATCTGAATGGAAACTTTGTTGAAAAATATATGAAAGCAGTCTCTGCCATTTTGCTATGAGAAACAGGTGTTTTGGAGCTGTGCCTGTTATTGTTTTCCCACCTTCTGTTGCACAATCGACTCTTCTCTGCTGCAGTGTGTAATCCCCCCCCCCTCTTCTTCTATCTTGAGAAAGTTGGCATGCAGCATACCTGATAATAGTCGATGGTGTTTTCTTTGTAAATTTATAAAGTTTGACGGTTTGTTTCAGTTTTGAACAGTTTCCAGAAAAGCAAACTTCTCAGAATATGCATTTTCCTTTAAGGCAACATTCACATTTTTCTATAAGAAAGTATCAAAAGTAACAGTATCCCAGTCTCTCCTTTCTTCTTTTAAAGGGTAAAACTGAACAGAAATCAAAGGTAGTTAAGTTCAAAGTTGGGACGGAAATAGATATTGAATACAGACTTTTAAAACAATTATCGCTATGACCAATCAGATTTTATGTAAGGTGCAAGACAACAGAAGCAGTTTTGTTATGAAGTGCGAAGGAAACACATTATCATTGTTTGTTTGTTTTTTTCTGACTTATTTTCCTGTGATCACAGTTTACTTTTTGACTTTTTTTTTTCAATTGGTCTGCTGATGTAGGATGTTATTATTTTGATTCTAATGTGCAGCTGGTTATCAAATTGATACGATAGATAGCTGTGCATTTCACACATAATATTCATCCAGTTATCAGTTGAAATCCATGAAACTGGAGACTAAAGCTGATTTTGTTGAGTAAGTGTATGTATATCTATATGTTTTGTGTGTTTGAGTGTGCACTTGTGCCTGCTTGCAGGTATGCCTTTAATGAGAACAGTTCTAAAGTAATGAAAGTTTACCTTTCTGCTATTTTTTTTTTTTGGCATGTGTGTATTGATGTGTTTATAGATAACAACAAGTTTAATATTTAATAATGATAATGAAACTTTACCCATTTGCTTTCTTTTTTTCTTTTTCGTTGTTGTAAAGTAAGTAAAGTAATATCAGTTTGTTTTTGACATTATAAAGTATAATTTTATTTTTGCTAATAATTACAGTGATATTATAATAGGTTTGCTACTAGACAAGTTTGTCCTTAATGTTTGGAGTCTGACCAGACTGGGAAGAAAACATATTTTGAAATACATTTATACTGGAGTGGAAACTCTCAGTTACAACTCTATACATTTTAAGTAATTCTTTATTTGTTCTTTTGGGTGGAGAGATTCAACAGGAAGATAATGTATTGCAGACACCAACCAAAATATGAAAAATACCCAAGTCTTAAAAGTGATGAAATCTTTA
>LFLW010190091.1:8493-19492 GCA_001262575.1 Conus tribblei | reverse complement strand
GAGAGAGAGAGAGAGAGAGAGAGAGAGAGATCCACATACAGACAGGGTGTCATCCAATCACTCAGGTAAACCACGACAAAATGACCCCCACCTGATCTGGGAGTGGAAGCCATGACGATGTTCTTCCAGCAGCTTCAGGGCTTCCTGGGCCTTGATGATCTGCTGCCGGTTCAGCTGCTTGGCTGCGTAGCTCTCCTGCAGCAACTGCTCGGGGTCCAGGCTGTCTGCGGAGCCCCACAGTGGCGAGACATCCGCCTGCCGCTCCTGGTAAGTCAGAGGCTGGGCCACAAGCTGGGGGGTCAGTGGCTGTCTCGACATGGCCGGGCCACAGCTGCTAGAGCGAGCCGTCAGGTAAGACTTTGGATGCCTCGGGATCGACTGCCCACGGTAACGCATGGGCTCTGGCGGGGCCAGTGACCTGGACGTCTGCTGAGGACCTGGAGGGAGGTGCAGAGCGGGCGTTGAACACGCTGTGGACAGTCCCAGAGTCGACGAGGTGTAAGACGCGGGCGTGACTAAACTGGGTGTGGAGAAGGAGACGGAAATTCTCCATTCTGTGTCCGAGTTCGAGGGGTGTCGGTCTGGAGAGAAGGAAGAAGAGCCAAGGCTCGAGTCACGGGATGGGTACACGTTAGACAGAGAGGAGACGGGAGAGATGGACCGCTCTGGTGACAGAGAGATGCTGCTGGAATGGGACTGTCGGCGCAGTCTGTCCAGTTCTTCGCTGGATGCTGCAACCAGCGAGCGCCGCAGCTTCAGCAGGTGTTCTTTGTGTTGGCGAGGCGTCATGAATCGTGGGTCGAACGGTCGGCTTGAACTGGCCTCGCTGTTGCAGTCTGACAGGTCAGGAGACATGTTTCTGTGACGACTGTACCACTCCTGTTCTCTCTTGCGTTCCTGCTTGAAGGCTTCGATTTCCGCTCGGCGCTTCATTGCTATAACATCCCTGGTTCTGGCAACCCGTCGTCCTCGTGTTCCGTACTGCATACGACGAGCCTCTTCCATACACACGTTGATGTCCTGACGACTCTGTTCGACCTGCTGACGGTATTTCAAAATGAGTTCCTCGTGTTTCTTGGAACGGTGCTTGGAATATTCATTCTCTTCGTCCTCCTTCCAAGCCTTTTCCAGTGAAGCTAGCAGCATGTCTGTCTGACCTAGGCAGTAGTTCAGCTTGGCCTCGAGCAGCTCCACAGTAAGCGAGCCAGGAAGGTACTTTAGAGACAGCAGTTCAATGATCTCTATACGTTCCTGATGAAGGCGGTCCAGTTCTGCGCGGATTCTGAGTGTCTCCCCGTTGTTCGAGGCAAGAGATCCCCTGCTTGTGTCTAGCTGACTCAGGTGCAGGCTGTCATCATCGGCGTCTGTCTGGGTAAAGTCGTCTGAGCTGTTCACAATCGCCTCCACTGCCTTACTTATCAGAGACGGAACCAGCTGATGGTCCAGAGGTGGAACATTCGCTCCTCCCAAGGATCTTGGGGTCTGGATCAGAAAATCTGGAGTCCTTTCGCCGTCAGCAAACGAATCGTGCATATCTGAAACCGTTCCAACCTCAGCGTGAATGTCAGTGACCATCTGGGAGATGAGGTGGCCTTGGTTGTGGTTTTGAAGCTGGTGAAGATCTGATCTTGGACTGGCTACAGTAATGGTACTGGGCAGCTGATTCCTGCGACTAGTGGAGTAGGTGGGCTGAGCCCCGATGAAGCAGCTCTGGTGGCGCGTGTCTAGGGGGGGCTGACTCATTTCCAAGTCTTGTGACAGGTCGAAGTTGTGGGTCTCCCATCCACAGCTCGCTGCTGACGTGGGTCCTACGCTTTGGCCGCTCAGATTTTCATGTCCTGAAGGTCTCCCATCAGTGTTACTGTCCCGCTCTGGACGGGACTGACCACGCCGCGGCAGATTAGACATTGTAACAGACTGATGTCTTTTGTCCACTTCGACAGTTGTCTGCGTACTGGACTGCTCAGATTTTGCCGTTCTGGAGTTTTGTGTTGGCGTTCCTTTGTCAGTTGAATTTGTCATAGAGTCTTGCGCAACTAAGAACTCTTCGTGCTGGCTGCACTGGTTACTAACATTTGCATAAACGGCGAGAGGTTTGATCACAGTCCCACTGCCGGTGCTGGCAGTGAACGGAAAACCCGAAGATTCATCCAAATACTGTGTTTCACTCCGCAAATCTGGGGTGGAACTGGTTGGCATGACACCCGGCAATGAAGAATGAGACAGTGGTGACTGCCATTCGCCTTGTATGGTGTCCACAAAATCATCTGCTGTGCTTGTAGCAATGCTGTGTCTCTTCAGGCTACTGCCGTGGGCTGAATCTTCTCGTGATGCTTGACTTGACACGGTTTCGTCCACAGATCCAGTGATGAGCCGACTGGTGGGGAAACAGGGGCTGTAGTTTGTGGTGAAGGTAACAGGAGACCCTCTCACCGACCCAATGCCTGCAATGACTGTCACGGGAGATCCACTGCTGGATGAGCATGATCCGCCATGCAATACACTTGGCGAGGCAGACCGGGCCCGGTGCAGCCTATTCAGCAACGGGGAAGATCGGTGACACGATCTCTGCAACAACTGCAGCATTCTATTGTGTTCTTCCCGCAGTTTCTCAATCTCGTTCGTAATATCCGAGCTATGGAACGAAGACACTTCTCCATGCTGTGTCATATCTGAAGTGCCATTTGGATTTCCCGGTGGTTCTAGCACGGAGTATGCACTTGTTCTGTGTGAGGCTACGTCAGTCAAGCTACCGTGTTCAGGTCTTGCTTGTCCAGATCTCTGCTGAACATCAGGAGACAAAGCATCATCAGCCAAATCCGGAGAAACTGGAAGGTGTATTCCGCTGTGCGTGGCAGGCACAGACAGCTGAGCACGTGGGCCTTCCTCAAAAGTTTCATGCCTATAGTAACTGACTTCACCATGTCTTCTGTGGGCTGTTACGGAGCTATCTGTTGGCTGAATTTGGCCAAAGTCTCCCTGCAGTGGTCCTGATGCTTGATCAATGTCTTTTTCAAGTGGTGATGCTGAACGGACATTGATCGTGGGGCGGTGCTCAACAGACATCACGCGTTCTGGGTTTATAAAGTCACGTGACTTCTCCGTTTTCTCATCACGATTAAAGCTCTGTTCCCCTTTTATGCCCTCACTAACATGTGACTGTTCTTCATACTCGCTGCTGCAAGTTGTGTTTCTAGACCTGCCTAGGATCTCATGTTCCCCTCCTTCGTTTTCATAACTATCCGAGTCTCTTCTGTCTCGACTGTCGTATCTCCCACCCTGAGATTTGGTAACATTGTCCTCAAAGCTGTCATTTTGATCCGTTGTGGATACGTTACACGGTGAGGTTTTAGGAGCAGTTACCTTCTGTCCACGTTCAACAGTCATCGTATGGACATGGCGTATGGTATTGCGCGTCTCCTCGATTTTTTCATCACGTTTGTAACTCAGCTCTCCTTCAGTTTCAAGGTCGCTATCGCTGAATGAACCTTCTGTTAGAACGTCTGCTAAGTTTTCCTGATGTTCTCTGTCCGCTTGGTTCGTGAAGGACCGCTTTAAAGTCAGCTCTTCCTGATCATTACCGATTTGCGGTGATGATGTTGGATGTACCTTTGTGTCTGACCTAGCCTGTACAGAAATCACCTGATCTGGGCTTAAAACAGAAGGTGTGGTTTCAGTGTCCTCATCACTGTCAAAGCCAAGTCCCCCTTCTGTGTCCTCATCAAGGACTGACTGTCCTACGTAGTCTGTTCCACGTTTCTTGTTCCTAGCTCTGCCTAGCGACTCATGATCACTAGAACCCTTCTCAGAATGGACAACTTGATCTGAATCAGCAAGAGTGCCAGTTCCCCTCTCAAGAGGTCTTGTACTATCAAGACGTACGACAACACGCGACTCTTCAATTCTTTCTTCACGTTTGAAGCTCAGTTCTCCTCCTTTATTCTCATCACTATCTCTTCTGTCTCGTCCACTTTTCGATCTGTCAGCTAAATCGTCATCACTGTAACCCTGATCAATGGGGATGCGTTGATCACTGTTTGTTTGGTATGATGATGGTGAATGTGGAGTGATCGTTGGTCCGCGTTCAACGGTCACCAAACCAGCAGAGCGTATGAAAGCACGAGCCTCTTCTGTGCTTTCCTCGCGTTTATAGCTCAGTTCCCCTTCAACTTCCACATCGCTGTGGCTGGTTGAATCTTCTATCATTCCCTTGAAATGTTCTTCCACTTCTGATTCTGGGTTTCGTTTACTTTCGTCTCGTGGGATCTCTGTTCTGTTCTCCATTCTTGGCAAGTTGACAGTGTTGGACTCGTTTTGGACACTGTGTCTCAACAGTGTGGATTTGTCTGGTGAACGTGAAGAAGCTGCATGTGGCAGCGTATTAGCAGAGATCATATCTGATCGAGTTATCACAGGATCTGCATGTCGTGCTTCTGCATGTACTACAGGAACCGAGTCCGTGTTATCACTACCATTAGAACTGTTAATGTTTACGCTAGATCCAGATGTTAAACAATCTGTATGGACAGAATCTGCGGTCTCCTCTGTTAGGTCATTATCAGTCTTCTGCCTTTGAGTTACAAGTAGATCTTGCCGACTGTTTGATAAGACAACCTGAGATGATGTACCGACTGCTGCGGAAACTGAAGAAACTAATGCGGAATCTACCGTATTCTCTGCATGGGTATCCCGTTCCAAGAGACCTTCGTCTGGTGAAATTGGCTGTTCGCAAGGAACTGACTGAGCCAATGCAGCATCTGGTCCAGCTGTCTCTTCGTCTTGCAGTGCTTTCTGTGTACGTGGAACTTGTGTCCTGTCAACGGTTTCGTGCAGCGAAAGAGCTTGGTGAGAAGACACGTGTTTATGATGGGATTGTGGCCCTTCTCGTCTGTCCGGGAACTGTACGGCAGGCATGGACAGCTGATCCCCTGGAGCATGTCCTCTCGTAGACACCAAGTCCTTGACGTCTTGTGCCTGCGCTACATGTCGCTCAACGTCGGACTTTCCAATATCCGAGCTGCTGACGAGGGACCCAGCAGGATGCCCATTACCAGCAGCCTCTGTCGCTGACACAGGACCCCTTCCACTGGCTTCAGCATCCAACTTTTCCATGGGCGCTTGATCACTGGAACACCACACATTGTTTATTAACATTATTCATTAAAATACTGTGTTTTTCCATTCCTAATTCCACAACAAATTTCAACAGCGTGTCTTTCAAGGTCAATAATTTTTCCTTTTTTAACAGAATTGTTTGGTGGTCATTCTAATGACAATTTCAGACACAAAAGCAATAATTGAAAGCATACGCCCCAACAAAGTGAAATAAATATAACAAGAATAATGCAGCGAGAGACAGAAGACCGCTATCTTCAGTTTGGCAAAATGAACGTATGTGGTATTTGTCTTCATTTAGTGCAAGTTTGTAAATAGTGCTGAATGTATAAATATTCACATCTAGCGTCTTTTCACTTATGCTGTTAGGTTTCCCATATACAAAATGTTGTTATTCTATGTTTCATGCTTTCTGTTGTTCACGTTTCCTTTAATTTTTCTAAAATATGTGTACCTGCATTTACGTTACATACCAACATTTTGAACAAGGAATATGGATACATTCGTGTCAGTGTACATTTACATGTATACAGATATCCTGCAACATCTTTTCTGATACTTTTTAGTTATTTTTTATGTACATGTTTGCTGCTGTTCCTTTTAAGCTGCCGTATGCATATCTGCGAATGATGAGTGCAAGTGCTTTGACTTGCATTTGTGCAAGAAAAAGCGCTACCTAAATACTGTCAACACTATCATCTTCAGTTTTATGACTATGATAATGTTTATTACTTTCATTGTCATCTTCATCTTCATCATCATCATGTACGCATGTAACTGACATATATACAACATGAACTGCCATCTAAATAAAGAAAAACGCTCTTTTCTTCAGAGGACTGAATACTACAAGATCCACCTGAATGTTACTTTCATTCTATCCCCAAGATATTTTTTCTCCTCTCCCTGTCCAAACCCAACCCTCTCTCTCTCTCTCTCTCCTTGCTCCATTCTCTCCTCCTCCCATTTCCCCACCCTTCTGAGCTCTATGTACCTCATATTTTGATCAGCATATGGCCCATATTCTTTGATTACATCGTGCAGATTGTCAGACAGCTTTGGTGTTATCGCAGGGCTGTTGTTCTCGCCACTGTCACCGTCCGCTTTGTCCTTTTCATGTACTGCAATGCACACGGGTGGGAAACTGGCCGACGGCTGGATGCTCACTGATACTTGTTTACATTGTGGGGGAGCAGCGGACCGCATCGACCCTCCATCACCTCTAGACATCTCAGAGCCATACCAAGATTGTCTGTCCATTGTATGTGGAGCGTTTATTTCAGGCTTATCAGTAACTGGCTTCTCGTACTGAGTGTCAGAAGTCTCAAACAGCACAGAGTGACTCTGTTCGTTGTTGAAAGTCAGGTCTTGGGGTTGAATCTGTGGAGCTTCGTCTGTCTGGGACGTCGCGCAAACCATGTGTTTGGTATCCCAAACTTGGCTCGGCGTAGATGAAGCATTCTGGACCCAATTTTCCAGAAGACGATCATCCGTCTGGCACGCACAATCATCCACCTTTGCTTTCTCAATACTGCTTTGCATGTCTGTGCAGCTTTCTATCTTTGTGTTTTGTAGCATGGCGTTTTGGGAGCTTGAAAAGGTTTCTGCTTCTCCTTTCATTTCCCTGTTACTGCTACCATCATCTTGTGAGACTGGTTCATTGTCAGTTTGACACACTAAGTCTCTGTAAGATGTGTCCAGAGTCTCACAATCAGCATTTGTTGGCTGTTTAAACTGAAGGTCACTATTATGTTCATTAATCTGTGATGATGGGACACACGAAGTGCTGCTTTCTTTACGAGGTGAGAGTTCTCTTTCGTATGACCCAGTCCACTTTGTATGCACTTCATCTGTTTGGCAAGAGCCTTCAGTCGTGGTCTGACTGTCACTAACTACACTAACGCCAACATCTTTGGTTTCTTTGTTCAATGGTATGTTTTCATCTCGGATAGAGCCAGCATCAGTCTGACTAGAAGACTCACAGATATCACATTCAACATTACTGCTCACGTCTCTTGTAGATGTCTTTCGTGTGCCGACATGATCTGTCTGGATTGTTTTCTCTGTAGTCTGGAGGTTCTCCATACTGCTGCTAGCGTTTCTGGTCTCTTTCATGGCAGCTTTATCTTCTGGATACATCTCTGTTTGACATGTGATCTCTGACAATTGAAGCCGTTCAGCTAAAATGTTGACATCTTCTGTCTTCTGGTCTTCCTCAACAACGAAAGATTGTTCTGTCTGACTTGCCATGTCCGCGCGTGATGGACGATGAACCAAGCTGTTGAGCATTGCCAAGTTCTCCATGTCAGCGGTCGTTTTTCCGTCTCCTTCGCTCTGACTGTCTGAGGCAGAACTACTTTCAGCACTGGGGCTGTCATTTTTCATCATCGTATTGTCTCGTACTTGATCTGCCCGACTAACAGTGTCTGATGTAGCTGTCTGCATTTCAATGTCATTGGCTTGCTGACTGGGTGAATCGACCACACGTAACATCTCAAAATCACCGTCACTATCCGCTTTTTGTTCGACAGGCTTGTTTTGAGTGAAGGCTTCAGTCTGGTTAATATTGTCAACTCCAATGCTGGCATTTTCAGAAAGTTCTACAGTTGAAATGGTTGCCATATGCCTGCCTGTTTGATTTCTGGAGCATGAGATAGAAGTATCGTTAATGTAGTCGACAGAGAGTTCATACGCACGTTCTTCAACATACGACTCATCAGTCTGACATGAAATTTCTACTGAAAGCTGATCCTCAGTACTGTTAGCGTTGTCTCTGCTCTGTGTGCGAACTTGATACTGTATCTCATCTGTTTGACTCGAAATGTCTCGGGACTTTAAATCCTCAGTATTTCTGGTGTCATCCACGGTTGCGCTGTGATGATATGTGACATCTGCTGAATGTGTCGCATCAGCCATAATGGCGGACATTCCTAGTCTGAAGCCGGTGTCCGTGACCAGTTCGGGATCAGGGGCATTTAAAATGTCCTCTGTCTTGCAGATTATGTCAGTAAAACCTACATCATCCATGCAGCTGCTGGCATCTTTCATCAATGGGTGGGCAGTACCTTCTGCAGGTACGTCA
Source organism: Conus tribblei (assembly GCA_001262575.1). Lineage (NCBI taxonomy): Eukaryota > Metazoa > Mollusca > Gastropoda > Neogastropoda > Conidae > Conus > Conus tribblei. Next base: position 11,295 of record LFLW010190091.1, on the reverse strand, counting down.
TCAGTCTGACACATCATTTCAATTGATTCCAATCTCTCTGTGTTGCAACCATTTTCCGCCATCGTTCTGGAGACGAGGCTGTTGACGTTTGATTCATCAGTCTGACATGAGCAGTCAGATAAATTCACATCTGTCGCAGTGCTGACGTCGTCTCCTGTAGCTCTGAAGATGCCACGCCCTGTGTCAATTTCAACAGTATGGTTCATGAAATCAGCTGTGCCTAAGCCGTCCATAGTGTTACTGCTTGTCTCTCTCGTAGTTCTTAGTAAGTGACCGTCTGTGTTCGTCTCTTCAGTCTGACAGGTAAATTCAGCTTGACGTGCGTCCACCATAGTCTTACTGTTGCCGTCTGTCATGCTATGGACAGGATTGTATGCAAAAGTGTCTTCAGTCTGGCATGAATTGTCAGCTCTTGCTTGTTCTTTCAACTGGCCAGCTGCATCTTCGCTCAATAAGGAGAGCGCTCTCGGGGACATATGCTCAGTTTGACAGCAGATGTCAGTTGTATTCTGATCTCTGGTTCCTCTGCTTATCAAATTCGTTGGTGTAAGAACATGTGTATCCACTGCAGTGCCAGTCTCCCTGTGGGTGTCATTGGTGGCGATGTCCTCTATGTTCAGGATATATCCTCTGTCTCTTTTAAGAGTGTGGTCAGAACTGTTTATGGACGGGCCCTCAGCCTGAGAAGATGCCTCAAAATGCTTCAACCGTTCCTTGCTGCTGTCGACATCTGCCAACTTGTCATGAGGAGAAGTTTCTTCACCAGTATTTTCAACTGCTTTCATGTCTTCAGTGATTCCATTTGCTTTTCTACTTAAGCTGCTAAAAGAAACTTCTTCACCAGTTTGGCAAGGAAAGTCATTTGAGCTAGTTTTCTCATATTTCAAGCTCTTGTCTTGCACAAAGGTCTCATCACTTTGAGATGGGATGTCACCAAAGTTAAAGTTTTCAGTAATGGCACTGGTGTCCATAGTACGCACTGCTGGCGAACCAGCATCTACTACGTCTGTCTGACATGTCATATCAGCCAAGTCGGTTCTCTCCATGCTAGTGCTGGCATCCAACACTGCTGGTCTTGAACCACTCGCAGACCAGTGGGTTTGGGGTGACAACTCATCAACCACCTGTGTGTGCGTCCCTGCATCTGCTGTCGCTAGTTCCTCTGAGGACGAGCCTGTTTGAGTCGGAACATCCTTCACTTTAATCATAGACGTATCTGATGCCACAGAAATACTGGAATCAAGGCAACCACTGAATTGCCTTTCAGAGAGACTAAGATCATTGAGAAGAGATGATGTGTGTGTATTGGGCTGCTGTCCAAGCTCCCTCATCCTGTCCTTGGGTTTTGAAGACTTGACCGCAGTGTCTTGAGCATTACAAGGTCCAGTGGGTTTCGTCATGGAATTATCAGGCATTTTCTGAGATCCGCTGGATGAGGAACGTGAAACAGACTGTGGTGGAAAAGTCTGTTGGAGGTTTTGGAGGATGTGGGTTGTTTCTAGCATGAGATAGGACAGTTCTATCCACTGTTTGCTTTTAGGTGACAGAGGAAGTTTCTCTTCATGTTGTCTGGACCGTGGGCTGTTCTCTCTAGATGCGCCTGTATCAGACAATGTCTCCAGGCTTCCTGTACTCTGTGAACGCCTTACTGGGCTGACGCCACGTGGCCGAGGATTTTCAGAGCCAATATCTGGGCGCTCATCGCTGGTAGGGTCCACTCTCATTTCAGTCTGAGCCCCACTTTCAAGCTGCTGCAGATATCTATACCTAAAATATGGCTGGCCAGATTCTCCGTCTGTAACCACTCCTGGTCTGTCCTGCGTCATTTCTTTGTAAGGTGCCTGGTGTGGCTTTCCGACTTCATAGTCACTCTGATTGGTTAGATTTCCTGCATACGCTGTCTTACTACTGAAACATTGTTGATCTGGTGAAGGTACAAACATATGTCGCTCTGAACGGTCAACGCTGTTAGCAGAGTAGAACAACACCTTTTGGATGGAGGATGCCACGTTCATGGACACATCTGTATGAACTGACCTGGAATCGGGATACGTTCCTTGAGATGGGAGGTCATCTGTTTCATAAACATTCGACGCTCTCTCCAAACTGGCCTCAGAGTCGGCGGGAACCCGGGGAGGAAAGATGTGCTCATCTGACTCGTCTTCACAAACCACTGAGCTGCCGACATCCAGCAAACTTGCAGATCGGGAACGGTGAAGCCGGACCCTCTGTTGAACATTGGAGTAGATTGCTTCACAGATGTTGTTCAAGGAAGCAGACTGTTCTGACAGAGGCGGCATGAACTTCTCCGTGTGTCCACAGTGGGAGATACTGTCAGTGGACTGACTGTGGGAGATCATGCGCTCAGAGCCGTCAGACGTGGTGAAGGATCCACCCAGCGCCCTCCACTGAGCTGCCGCGTCTGGGTTTCTCTGGTCCATGAAAACGAAGCAGATGCTGTCTGCAGAGCTGTCCTCGTCCTCTGATGAGTCTTCCATCACGAGGCCTTCCAAACATGCCAGAGACGCGGGCCGATTCATCTGGAAACACAGAAACAGACTTATAGTTTCCCATAAACAGTCACTAGTTGATGGGTCAATTTTGAATCATTGACACAACCTCACCTTTAAGGACTAAAACAAATACACTCACTGATCTTTTCACCGTGTTGTTGCAAGTGCACACTCTCCAATATGAATTATTATATCCCCCCCACCCCTTTAATTCAGATACAGTTATATGAAGAGACATATACTATCAATAACGGTTACACAAAAGGAATCAAACCATGAGACAGAGAGA
>LFLW010188290.1:8171-18216 GCA_001262575.1 Conus tribblei | reverse complement strand
ACACACACACACACACACTCTCTCTCTCTCTCTCTCTGTCTTTTTATTTGTTTTGATATTTATGTTGAATCACACAGTGTTCATTTGTTCACATTTTTACCACTTGGAGAAAAACCTCTTCTTGATTATTTTTCCTGCTGTATTTTTAAAGGAATGGAGAAGATGATATAAAATAGAGATTCATTTTACAGAACGAGTCAGGAAAAGAAAATGATAATGATTAGAGTGGGAGAGAAAAAGACTTTGTTTTCGGTGCATAGAAGTTTGTGTGCATTTAAAAGAAACATGGCTCCCACTTCTTGTAAATGCAACAAAATGTAAAAATGAGAATCCATGTGAAAAAGATTTCCATGAAAGAAGTCAACAGGGAAGAAAAAAGTGGTAATGAAATCTGTAGAGTGTTTGTCAGGTTTTATGGTGCATTGGCAGATAGCACTAACGTCACAAAGTCTCATGTAGATTGCTTTATGAGAGCGGACAGTCGCCATTCGGTCTCCCCAGTTAAAGCTGAATGATGTTAAGCTCTGTCTTTGGGCATTGGCAAGATGCTGCATACAGTAAGAGAGACTGATAAAACTGTACAAACAACTGGTTATGGTTGAACCCTAAAACACCAGATTGGTGCAGGATGCAACATCTTTAGAGCAAGTTTAATTTTATGTGTGTGTGAGGGGGGGTAGCCTGCCATCCAGACACACCTAGGATATCAGCAATGTTTGTCTTTCTTCAGAAGAAAAAAACCCTCTGGAATGTATGTAATTTCAGATCAGATACTAATCATTTGGTCAATAATTAAACATTTTCAATACAAATCTGACAGGATGATGGGCATGGTATGTTGTCTGATGTTGTGTTTCAGATTTGTCCAACATCTTTGAGTCATTCTTGCCTCAGCTGCTCACCTACCCCAACCCTGTGGACCCTTTGAATGGAGATGCAGCTGCTCTGTACCTCCACAAGCCAGAAGAGTACAGGAAGAAGGTGCAAGGTATGTGTGAAAATTGACTTCATTTTCCTACCTCGGACAACATTCTTTAATCATTATTAATCTGTTGGAATAGATTAACGAACGAGATGTTATTGAGCATTGGTGGCGGGTGTCACAGCTGCTGGCACTGAACTTTGAGACCTCCCTGACTGGGGTCAAGCAGTCACTCTTACTGTAGCTGGCATGGTTTCAGTCAGGCCACAGCCTGTGCAGAGTGAGCAATGCATTCCTTTCTCCTCCCATTTCCCTTCGCATAAACTGACAGACACGATTTATTACAGGCTTGCTGCAATTAACATGTGTTGCAGACATTCAAGATTTTACAAGTGCAGAAGAAAACAAAAAATTGTTTCATGTAGCAACATCTCCAGGCAATATCTAAGCACTTGAGCACTAATAAACTGAACTTTCTATCAAAACCAGATACCAAAGGAGGAATAGTTATCTGCAAAACATGCATTGACTTGAAAGTGAGAGAAACAATCCTCTAGTAGTATGTACTGCGCATGTTAATGTCTGTCATTTATAATCAAGTCTTTAAACAAAAGTATCTTTTGTTAGCATCAGAACAACAAATCAAAAATGATCATTGCACATAGTGTCTTCATGTTTTAAGTCTGGATTTGATATTTTCCAGATTACGTTCAGAGGTTTGCCACAGAAGAAGTGTTAAAAGAGCAAGAGGGTGGTGACTGCGATTCTTCTAGTGATTCCAGTTTGAGCGATTTCTCAGAGGATGAAGCCCAGGATATGGAGCTATAACCCTTGCTGCTCTAGTGATCATTGTTTTCCAATTGACTCATCCCTCATCTGTACATACAGCATTGTGTATATATGTGCTCGCACCTTGTCTGCTGTGTCCTTAATAGCCTGGGTCCTGGTATAACATGAAGTTTGCTTTTAAAAATGCCAAGTATGGCATCTTTTTAATGTGGTTGGAGTTGTCCCAAATTATTTTTTCTTGATGAAGATTGTTGTTGAACTTGAAAAACAGAGTTTACACACAGCGACATACTGTAATACTCCGCCACAGCATCCTCCACATCCCTCTTTTCCTCAATTGTTTCCTTCCATCTCTCCCATTGATTCCCACAAACGGTGATGAAGAACAAAAATAATTTCTTTTGTACTTGGTGGGCAATTGTTTTAACATTGGCTGGATGTTGAACTTGAAATTGAAATTGAAATCGAAATTTTTATACTTTCCCTTTAAAAAAATCAGTTATTGTTTTACAATACTATGCAGAGTCAGGAGAAACTTTGCAGTCCGATGATGGTTCTGGCAATCAGTAAAGTAGTAAAGTCAGGATTGAAAAAGTCAAGTCTTTGAACAAAGGAAACTTGAATTCTTAACTTCAGATCTTTCAGTGTTAAGTTGGATAAAGGACAAGCTTGAATTCATTCCATGTTTTTGCTGGGATTTGGTGATGCAAATTTGGAAAGCAGTTAATGATTTAAATGTAAAATGAGCATGAAATTGAAGGGTGAAATATCAAAGTATGTCTACAAGCTTCTAATTTTCGGCCTGTATTCTTGGTGCATTTTCACATTCTTTCTATTTTATTCAGTAAATTTTATGTATGGCTTTTACTTTGGCGATGCCATCAGATTTTATAACATGCAGAAGAAATATCAAAGGAAGCTTGGATGATATTGTACAGTGAATTGGAAGAACATGGTGGGCATCTACTGTTTCTACGGATTTGCAGGGATGAAGATGTGTACATCTTAATCCCCTGATGCAATTGCAGGAATCTAGTGGTACACAACAGTTCAGGCTTTATTCATGCTTTTGAAGCAAGCTTTCCAGCACACAAGCATAAAAATATAAACATCTTGTGAATGGTCTGCAAGAACATGGTTTCATCTTTATTGCTTGCATTTGATTCACAAGTTAATTATAAGAACATATGGTCCAGGCTTTATTGTGTGATGTAAGTTTCGCTGTATGCATGCATGGTTCACATTTCAGTGCATGTGTTTAAAACCCCTCAGTGTCATGTCTCAAGAGATTCTCAAATGAATTGAATGATCAGACACCGGTCGTGTATCTCGAGACTTGTGAATGAATTCAAAGAAGATAATTGTTCAGGTTTCAGTACATGCATCTGGAGACTGAATGAATGAACTGAAAGAACACACAGTTCTGGCTACAGTGCAAGCATCTTAAAATGAAGTGAAAGAACTCATGTTCAAGCTTTCATAGATCTCATCTCTCAGACTGTTGAAGAATTATGAAAACGTCTAGTCCTGGCAATATCATGTGTGATGAATGCTTCATTGCATGCAGGTATGAAGATACAAACATCAAACTCGAGAGTGAATTCCTGGAACAAGATGGTGACGCAAAACAGGGCAGGTTCTGTTGCATTTTATACAGGTTTCATTGCATGCAGGTATACAGATGTGTACATGTTGGACTCGTGAATGAAATTCCTAGAACATGGTGAAAGGCGAGAGGTCAAGGTTTCCTGCATGTAATTACAGGTTTCACTGCATACAGGCAGTCATGTATACATCTTTACTCTTGTGACATGGAAATAGAAAGTCATGGAATGGCTGTCAAGAAGGATACGAGAATTACTGTTTTTGAATTTTTTTTTAATCGACTAAAGTACACCCCACAGCTAATGTTCAAGAATTTTGTAACATAGAAGACAAGGTGTGTATACATATTGTGTAACAGGCTTTCTTTTAACCTTTTTTGGATGGTTGATGGACATGAAGAGAAAATGCTTTATGTGTTTTAATATGTGGAATGATTGTGTTGATGGATACAAGACTGGACAAATTGTGTGCAGTTTACATTATTTTCATATTTAGCTGGTGTGGTCACAGCAGAGATGAGTGTTTGGTTTGGTCCCCCGACTGGAAGTAAATCCCACTGGACTACTTTTTGTCTGGTATATTCAAAAAAGAGGGAAATACATCTCTATAGATGTTGTTTTTAAATGATTTTGCTTTATTATACTTTCCTGTCCACATTCAAGTGATTTTTTTTTCTTTCAGAAAGGTTTTGTGTAAGATTGATCAGTTTTGCATATGTTGGCCATTTTAGTTGATTTGGCATTGAAGGCTGATTGGGTGGGCCACCCATTCAGTCTTAGTACAAGGATTAACAACTTTTGTTGATGATGGGTTACAACTAAAAATCTCTCTTCAGTACTGCCCAAGGAAGCTTGTGAATAGAATTTTCAAAGTCATCAGTTGAGGTTTATGTGTTCGAGGATGTTAGATCCATACTGAATTTGTCCAAATGAAATTCAGAACACGCAGGATGGGATTGTCATGTAGGTCTCTGTTCTGCAGACAGAATTTCAATTCTTGATTGCTATAGACATATTTTTGTTACATTCATTGGATTGGGAATACATATGATGAAACATTTGGCAATAAAGAAGCATTGAAGGATTTTATCACAGTTGGTACGACCTCTTGATATTCATTTATCATCTTGGCAGATCACCAGAACTGAAACAGCTAACCATCACATCTCAACAATGTGAATGTTTTGTTGTCTTCAATACTTTCCAGTGTAGGAGTATGAGTGCAAGAGATTGTATAGGAAGCTCCTGGAATGTTTGCATCGTATCATTGTTCGAGAATTCCACTGTTTTGTTTACATTGAGCAGGGACATAAAAATATTTGAAGTAATTGTCCTTTCCTGCGAAGAAACCGCTCTTTGTTTGCTTTCACCGTGTTTTGCATTAAGTTTGGTGTCATTTATTTTGCCACAGACTTCATTTTGAGAGCAATCAACTCCAGCTGCTTGTTTTCCTTTCTGTGGTAGTTGTTTGGATGCAATTATTATCTGGTGTTATTTTAAACTGAGCATGTTTTTTTTTTTCTTTTGTTTTGTTTGAAATCTAATGCCATATTGATAGACAAGGAAAGTCAAGCTGATAATCATCATGTGTACTGGTAGCTTAGATTTGTTGTATTGACTTGTATGTGCACCTGCAGACTGGTACCGACAGTAGGCAAGATTTATGAGCGAGAATGCTTTTGAAAGAGGATTTTCCATAGCTTGTTGAGGATTGATCTCTGCTACAGTTGTTATGTTTTTATTTCTGAATGGAGCACCTCATGTTTTAACACTTTTCACTCGAATTCTAGATCAGGTTGAAGAAAGAAGCGACACCAAAAATTACTTAACTATGATTTATTGTATTTGTGGGTAATATTTAACTCGACTATCAAACTTTGCATAGCATACAAAAAATGGACGAGTTCAAGACGGCTTTTGTTATGTGGTTGCATTTTTTATTACGACTTTGATTTATTTTTTCTTTCTTTTAAATCTGAAAGTCAACAGACTAGAGAGATTGAATTATGGCTTAAGACTTTTTCTGCATACTGGATAAGGATCATGTTTAAAACCTTGTTCTAGGTAGGGAATTAGAAAATAGAGAGTTTTAAGGAAGCATTCATGTGTATTTGAATGAATGACACCAGCTATCACCACAAATTCTTGAAAGCTAAGATTCATTTTAAAAGTAAAAGATTTTGCACTATTGTTAAAGGTCCATCAACAGATATTTGAAACATAGATTTTCATTGAAATTATTATTAATTTAAAACTTTTTTTTAGGTTTTGTTCGTTTGTTTTTGGAGATCCCTTAGAAATACTTGGTGCATCTTTGATTTCAGGTTTGTGTGTGTTTGTGCATAGATGTAAATGATTGCTTTGAAAATGATAGCCACTTTCTGTATTTTGAATTTGAGGAAGAGTTGTTGGGCTTTTTTTTTAATTTGTGAAACAGATCCATCTTTATGCATGTTAAATGGAAAGATAATCGACCTCAAGGTTTGTTATGGATTATTCTTGTAACTATCACCTCTTCATTTCTTGTCTTCAAAATTGACTTTAAAAACACAATCTGAAGATCGCGTTTTAAGAGACCTGGTGCTTGTTTTTTTTTAGTGGAATTAAATGAGATTTTAGCCTGTCTATTGATGTGTCTTGACATCATCTGTGATCAGAGTTTGTGATGGTATGTTATTGTTAATGGAGAAATGCTCCTGCACTTACTTCTTCCTCAGTGTTATTGGTTGGTCTGCATATCATGTTAAAAAGTGGTATGCGGCACATGTCGTAATCCTGTGACTCTGAAGCAAACTGTTGGACAATTATCGAACCTAATAGGCCTCAACCTGAAAGCATTTTCATCTTGGTTCAAATTCTTTTTGCATGTAATAAGTTAACATACCTTTTAATTATTAAAGAAAAGTTCCAGTGGCTTTTTGGCATATACTCATATATCAGGGTTCATTTAAGTTTTATGGGCTCAGTAGAATGTGACTTGGTTGAAACTTTGTCATATCTGCATAACCTGTTTTAAACTTCATCCGATCTGCGTACCCTGGTTGTTGTTTTTTTTTAATCAGCATTTAGGCTGAAGAGCCTTCTCTTTGAAAAATATTTCATACACAGTGATCTTTGCTTTGATCAAGGTCATAGGGGCCTGGTAGCAGCCGACACAAGCAGCATCTTTTCTCTGTGATCTTTCTGGTTGGCTTACAGCTTATTTTCCTTCAGTGGAAGTTGACTAGAAGTTCCATGGTCATTTATGCCAAAACCGGTAAATATTCCCCTGCGGATGCCAGAAGCCTCTTTGAGTAATAGACAGTAACTTCGTTTTGGAAATTCTGAAGTTTCTTGTATTTTATCATTGTTGATTTTTGCATCTCTTTCTGTTGACTCTCTTTTTCTGCAATACCGGTTTATCTTTCAGTTGCATATTTCAAAATATGGAGGGAAGAGTTGCTTTTTCAGAGCTCCTGTTTCCAAGTATTTTGATGCAGGCCTTTCATGTACAATCGATTTGCATTCTTTTTGTTATTTTTAGTCCTTTTATGAGAAATTCAACAGAATTGTCAACATCATGAACATCTTTTGGGTCATATGCTGTATATGAAGGCATATTTTTTCTGTGGATGTTTTATACTGTCAGATTTGGCATTGTTTGTTGTGGACTGGTTTTAGCCCTAATGTAGTCCAGTAATATGTAGTGGGCTGGAATACAAGCCTGGTTTTAATTCTTCTGGGGACACCATGACATTGTACACATGTTCTTTTATGTTAATAATGGATGGGAAAGAGACTAAGACTTGGCATAGCATCTCTCTGTGTGTTTGTTGGTGGGTTTTTTTTTTTTTAAGATATGAAAAATACATATCCATTGATAATATCTTTGATAAAACACTGAAAAGCACAAACATAAAATATTGTGCATGAATATGTAGTCATTGTAAATGGATTTACAGAAATTAACAGGCAGAGAACAAGCCATAGAATTTTTTGTTTCTGAGGTTACACTTTTTATTCAGATTTGGTAACTTCTCAGTGACATAAGCAATGATCCAAACAGTGGTGAAAAAGGTGGATCATAGATTTATGGTTATTGTCAAAACCATATTAAGAACCGCTTTTTACAGAGTTGCCAAGTGCAATGTTTTAGGCGTAGCATGCCACAATTTATTTCACCAGCAATGCAACGCAGCTACACTTTGTGATGAAATGCTTCATTTTAGAAAAAAAAAAAAAGGGAAGGGGGGAGGGGGAAATGCACTCCACAGACATAAGGGAAGTTTTAACCGGTTTTACTGAGATAATGTGGATCTGTAGACTTATCGGGGGGGGGGCATGTCCAAATACGGTCAAGAGGGAATGAAGACGTAGAAGAAAATCACCATAGATCATCATCTTACCACCTAGTCAACTGGTTTTGTTATCAGCCATTTTGATCTTTTGTAGGTCAAGTTAAAACTGAGCAGTAAATAGTAAGATTTCTGTCTTCTTAGTTCACCATTATGTCATGTGCAAAGCAAAGAGCAACTGAAAGTACTATTGAGTCCAACTTCTTGAATCATGTGTAAGTGCTTCTCTTAAATTTGGATGCTATACTTAAAATGCCAGAATGCTACTCTTCAGGCTTTAGAGACCTTGGCAGCTCTGTATTTAGAAGGAAAAGGTTGAGTTATATTTTTGTTCCAAGTTCTAGGGATATTACAGTAATGTTCATTCCTCTATGAAAGCAGCAACTGGCTCCTACAACCATTATCCTCCTATCATTTGCTACACTTATAAAGCCTCAGAATGCAAGTGTAATTGTGATCATATACAAGAATGTACAAATCACAAAATATACATGTTTTGATTGAATGTCATGATGGCTAAAAGGAGAAAGTGTGCTTGCATGTTTTGAAAATTTGACAAGAACGAGCATGTAGCACTTTAAGATCCAAGAAGAGTTTTCTTATATTGCATCATAACTCGGACAATTCTGTGGCATGAACTTGAATCTCTTTTTCAGTGTTCCATTCACATGCTGTAACATCAAGGGATTCTGGTTATCGATTCCAGTACTAACCTTGTTTGCCAGCACAGTCTCCGCTTTAGATCCAGACTGATGATGCATTGTGTGTAAGTTGATGACTGCCATTTGTGATCATTCTACATCATTTTATGGAACTCTTGTATATATATTATTTGAACTGTTTTAATGGTCATGTACTAACGAATAAAGAAAAGTGAACCTCAGCCAAAGAGTTTTGTTTGACAAAAGAAATGTGTTAAACAGAATGCAGATAAATTACTGTTACCATTTGCTGGAATGTCCTGTGTTAACAACACATGTCTGTCATATTCATGAAAATATACCTATAGGTCCAATAGTAATAATTACCACTTGGTTGCATGGATTTATATGAACATAATATACTTCTGTCCTTGGTGAGAGTTCATAGCACCGATTTACATGCACTTCAGTTTGTATGAACCATAACTACTTGTCTTCTATGAGATATGCTGTCAACCGACGACCTAGGATTGCTGTTGTATCCTGGACATGAAATCATCTTTGTAAAATTAAAAGCTCTTTCATAACTATAATTCCCTCCTCAAAGAAACTGATGCATATGGCACATATGTAATTTAAAAAAAAAAAAGTGGATGACTGGACCTGAGATGAGAAGACAAAAGATTTTGTGTTAATGAACATACCATGCCTATGTGAACATGAAAAATATCCTCATTTGTAGAATTGGAGAAATGGAGTGAAGTCTTCAAGATTCTTGGTGAATTGCTGCACCAGTTTGTGCTCCATGCAATTTGAATACTGAAAAAGGAATCAATCAGTCATTTCAGGCAAGGTGGAAGTATCAAGAAAACTGTTCCAGCATTTGTACTCATTTTTCCAACATGTCCTGAACTTAACTGAAAGCTGGCATGCATGGGGTCACGGCAAGCATACTGTCTTCACTCTGAGGTGACATATTCTCACTTGAAGAAAGGAGAACAAAATCATGAAATGTTTTGCATCATCATTGTCTTTTAATTCATGACTTTGCTTTTGAAGTTTCGTCTTGTCATTTTAACTGATCGAGTTACATTTTTTAAACTCACTGGCAGCCCTGAGATAGTCTCTATGGTTGACTGAGGTATAAACACCATACCTTAATATTCTTATCCTATATATTATAGTATGCTCTTGGCATCAAAAGTCTGGTTTGGCCTTATGACTACAGTTTTAGACCACTGTCTAGTATTTTTTTTTAAATTCTTTTTGATTTGATGGCCAAGCTTAATGCAAATTTGCATTCTATTGGTTTTTAAAAAAAAAGTGCATTATTCTTGTAACCTTTTGACAAACTCAAATGCTTGTGCATGTGGGCATGCACACATATAAATAGGAATTCCACTGCAACCTCATCAAATTAGAACACTCTTCCTTCCTTTTCTTTCTGAACATCACACAACACCGTTTTATTATATACAGTTATGAGTGCCGACTCTGACGTACAGTTTTTTTCCCCTGTCCCAACCTCTGTGCCACCTCAGAGGCAGTGCACCCACACCGCTCATTCCGACACCACGTCCACAGTCACAGCCCGGTCGGCCCCACCGCAGCGCCGGCACCGACAATCCACAGGGAGCAGTCGATGTCAAGTCGTCATGAGGCAACCAACCATAGGAGACACTGCACTGCTGCCGAGTTACCTTGATGGTGTTCAGTTGCGCCTGTTCTGATCTAACGTATGCAGGACACTACTTG
>LFLW010185746.1:4615-16222 GCA_001262575.1 Conus tribblei | reverse complement strand
ATGGCGCAGAGGTTGGGACAGCAAAAAAAAAAAGAAAAAAAAAGGAAAGTTAGCCTACTCATTTGGCTTCCCAAAGAGAATTAGCCATACACAGAGTGTTTGGCAATCAATCCAATATGCATAGGTAAGAATTTTATGAGGAAAAAACCCCAACCTGTTATGTAGTTGAATTGTTACTGTACAAGACAACGAAATACAGTGTCTGTGAACCAATCTTTTTTTTTTTTGTAAAGATTTCCATGGGGTTGATGTTGAAATAAAAAAATCGCGGCTCTGCAGGTCTTAAATGGCACGCCTCGATCTCTTGTCTGTCTGGCAGTTGGGGATGTATGCAATGGACAACAGCTTGCTGAAGTACAGCGCCAAGGACCACTTCTTCAAGGCCTGTGTCTGCCACATGTGCTTGGACCTGGTCAATGCCCAGCTGTCCCTGCAGAAGTACGAAGACATGTTCCCCGCCTTCTCTGAAAGCAGAGAGTGCAAGCTGGTGAAGGTGAGAGCCAGGGCACAGGCCAGAAATGGGAATGGGGGGCATGCTGATGGGGTGTTGCCAGTGGTTAGGACAGGGGTTTGGGGAAGGGGTGAGCAAGGATGGTTTGCGGTATGATTCGAGTATGTTTTGGATGCGAATTTTACTTACAAACAGAAGGGTGAATACATGGAAAAATTCTTTATGTGAAAAAGGAAAATTAGTGCCAGCACCATCAACAGCAGATGCACTTTTTTAATTTACGATTGCATTTGTGCATAGCAACCTTTGTGTTGCCTTTGTGTACCAAGAATGTCATGGTGATCAGTGAAGTGACTACATCTTGCCATGTTGAGATAGCCTTTTTTTTCCCCTCTCTCTCAGAGAAAGTAAACAAAAACATTGCTGCCACGCTAAGGAATGTTTGTGGAATTTCACAAATTCAGAAATACTCTGGAAATCACAAGTTGAATGAAGAAATCCAGAATATAAAAATTTTGTTTAAAAATGCATGGCTTAGAGGATCATTTTTGAATAGGGACGATAAGGCGTTACAGAATACAACCCAAATGATGTTATGCGGATGTTGGCAATTGTATACGTAGAAAACGCATTTCCATTTTACCCCTCACCCCTCCAACCTCCCCCATTTGTTTATTGAAACAAGCAGGTTAGAAAGGTTTTCAGTTTTTAAGCTGAACAGCCTTCTCTCTTCAGCTCACTCCTCCCTCTTCATCCAGTTCATGAATTATTTTGGCTCCACAAGGTTGGCAGCCATGCAAAAATCAGGAGACTGAAGTGAAGCATCAGTGGCAACATGAATAGACAGAAATAGCAAACTGGGGAAAAAAAATCCCACACACAAGAAAGAAAAACTGTCAAGGAACGTTTGACTCGCTGTGGGCTGGGATGATGTAAAATGTTAGGAAAAAAGTAGTAAGTTTACAGATTAACAAATGGAATGGAGTGCGCTTGTTTGCTCATTTACTAGGGAAAGTTTGCTCATTTACTAGGGAAATGGGACATGTGTCTGTGCGTGCAAGACTGGCGGAATGTGTGTCGGTGGGAAAGATGGAGAGATTGAAAGATGCCTGTGTCAAGATAGATGTGCACGAGGACCAGATTGCGTGTGTGATGCAAAGAGTAAGTCTGAAATGTGTGTGTGTGTGTGGAAATGGATAGATTTTTAATGTTCACGTAGATAATTCTCATCAAAATATATGTGTGTGGAAACGGAGGATTTTTCATGTTTAAGTCAACGATTCTTCGGTGGGTTTACAAATGGCATGTATATATAGGGAGTTTGTCCATAAGGTGGAGAGGTTTACAGCGGAGCAGGTGGAGAAGTTGGGTGTTCTGTACATGAATTGTTTGATTCAGGATGTGGCAGCATTATGACTGATGGTGAATCCATGGACTGACTGTGTGCAGAATTTACTGAAGGCCTGTGAAGAGGAGAATGTGGATGGATTCACCGAGGCGTTGCGGGAATTCGACAGCATTTCACGGCTAGACAAAAACCTGACGGCCATGCTGCTCAAAGTGAAGAAACAACTGAATGCAGAGCCGGACCTGTGCTGAACGTGCCTCGTGGGCACCCCAGTTTCTGTTCTAGTTCAGCACACACACACATACACAGAGGCCCACACACATGTACACAGTGCAGACATGTATACAGACACACATACATTTGCACAGATGCATTCGTGCATACACACTTACATGCAGAAGGAAGCAACGCCAGTTATACTGATCCTCCACATCTCCAAAACTCATCAAATATTGGCTCTAGGTTGTCCTTCCATGCATACCCTTGAAAAGATTTTAAAAAAACAAAACAAAACAAAACAAGAAAGGAAAAAGAGAAAACAAAACACACAAAAAAAAAAGAAGAAAGAAAGACACCACTGTGATGCTCAGTCATTAAGAATGGGTTGTTTGTGCGAGTGTTATAATGTTCCGTTTTCCCCTTTTTCCTCATGCGAAGGTATTGTATTTTCAGTTTGGTTTGTCAGTTTTACCCCCATTTCCAATCTGTTTGATGTTTGTTTTGCCATTTAATGAATGTCCTTTTCTCTTTTGATACTGTAATCATCGGTCATTTGCAATTAAGTGTTGGTTAGATGATTCTGTGTCATATATTCAGCCAAGTAGCTGTACAATCACTGATCATGGAGTGATATATGATTTTTTTTTCTTAAGTGAGCTTGGGCTACAAAGACATGGATGACCATTTAATATCCAAGCTAGTGACTCATTGATTATAGGGATTAGAGGAGAACAGGGCTGGCATTAAACCTTGACCATTTTATTATCCTGCATTTTCATCAGATTTGCTAAACAGAGAGAAAGTAATTAATTCTACATTCACATCTGAAAGATCATTCCTTACGATTGTTGCGCTTCAGTTGGAAACATTCTATTCAACATGCTTATGAGAGTTGAACTTGTTTTGATTCTTCTGTAGCTATCTTGATTCACCTGAATCTTGGGTTGTTTTTTTTTTGAGTGATCGCGCTTTTGTTTGAAGCGTTTTTCACATGATAATAAGCAATGAATTTTTAGGTATTCTGTGTGGTTCATGTTTTTTTTTTGTTGATGTGAAATTTCTTTCAAATGATGGTAGTTTTGTAAGAAAGCAGAATTAATGATCACTTAAGTTCCCCAGATGGTTTTGGTGTTTGTCTATGATTGTCATACTGTATGATGTGTGCATGTGCAAATGACAAGAATGAATAGAAAAAGACTTTTGAGAAAATAGTTGTTGATGGTGGCATGTTTTGGTAAGCATTCATATCCTTACAATGTGATTTTAAGTGTAAAATAGTATTACCTTTGGGTGGAATAGAGAATGATGAGTACTATGCATGATAGCCCATGCTTATGGGACGAATTGTCATTACACTTAATGTTTGCCGTTTCATTACAGGCTGCGAAAATTCTTTTCACCATGTTTAGCAAACGTTAGAATTTGTGCAGATTGAAAAAAAAATTTTCTTGGAAAATGGGTTGTTTCTTAGATTTGTGTTTTTAATTCTAAGATTTTTGTCCTTCTGAAAGATGTTGAAATAATTGTGCAGATTACACAAGTCTCAACACTCAGATCACAATCACTGGTAAATCGGAATGCATTGTAAAGCCAACTTCTGATACGGCCATTGTCACAGAGGGTAAGACATAGAGAGGGGAATAACTGCATGCATAGGAAAATGGATGATGTCAGAATCTGATATGATTTGAAACATAGTCAGAAGCGACTCTCATAATTTTCTTGTTCATGACCGTGTCAGACTCCGTTCAATAGATCAAGCTCTGCTTATTGGCACAAGCTTTCCCATCACTTTGTAGTTGAAATTATAGTTGTTCAGCATACAGAGAGTGGAAAAAAACAAGTGCAGGGAGCTTTACAAGTTATGCCTTTAATTTTTTCTTTTTCCTTAAAAATTTGCTTTTTAATAGAAACTGGGCATTGACTCCAGTAATCCCAGACATTGTACTGATTGGTGATTACATCTTGTTGGGAGAATAGTTACCTCCAATCACCAATGATCAGTACCATCTGCACATTACGAAAGCTTCAAGCTGAACTTGAAAGCTGAAAACCACCGTTTGGCTGGAAAACAGTGTACTGATTGTGCAGAAATGTTCTGCCTGGTTATAGCATATATCTGGGGAATACATTTTCACAGAGCACCAGTTTTTGCCTAGTGTATTTTTGCTTGATTTGTCTGCGTTTATGAAACTTCCGAGTGTACAAAGGACCTCATCTTTACTCTCTGCTGTTCTGACTTTGTTGCTTATGCACCTGTTCTTGTTCCAGACAGTCAACACTTTTTTTTTTCCTTGCAGTTAAACATGTAGCGATATTTTTGTTGTGATTTGGCAGTTAGAGTGACACTAGCTGTCCATCCTGTGGTGTCCGTTTAACCCATAGGCCATCAGAGTTTGTAAACTGGGGGTGATAGAGGGAAGCCTGGTGCCCTCTGTATGGCCTTGAGTGAGTGTTCATTAGTGTGTGTGTGTGTGTGTATGTGCATTGATCTGCTTTTAGGACATCCATAGCGTAGCCATCTTTTTCAACTGTGTATTTAGTACGGGTGCGAGTCATGCAGTACTCATTCAGTACAGCAAAATCTTTAGTTCCTGGACTCGGTGTTTAAGAATTAGTTCATGCTCACATCAACTCTTCCATTCTCTTTCTTGTAGTTGAACCAGTTCCTGATTAGACCTGATGCTGATATGAACGAAATTTTAGAATTTCTACATTTTCTCAACATCAACAAAACCAAATGAGATGCTTTTTATCTTACATACAGTCTCGGTAAACATAGAGGATGAGGTCTGTTCTGTACACCACAAGATTTTTCAGTGTAGCTGAAAGTAACTGTTTCCAGCCTGTGTCGATAATTGTCGGGTTTCTTTTTGTGGACACGACATCGGCGACAGCCATGATAAGGCCCTGTGTTGTCTGCTGGGACTGGAACCAAAACTTATCATTTGCTTTGTGCATTGTAAATAAATCCTTTGACGTCATCTGAAACTGAATAAAGTGTGGTTCCAGTGGAGCATTCTGTGAGACATTTTGTACAGAGTCGGTTCAAATTGACCAATGATTATACTTGGTTCTGTTCCTTTGTATGCAGGATTTTTCTGCTGTGTGTGTCCGATATATTTTGGGTCAGCGTTTGCTCCTAATCATCGTGATTTTGGGTAAAATGTATGGTAATTTTTACTTGCAACTGAAGAGAGAAGGGGAGAGAAATGGAGGAAATGAGTAAGGACAAGTTGTGAGAAGTCTCTGAAAGTCTGTCAGAAGTGGGTACATCTTGTTTGATGATGTATAAAGTCCATTTGAATGCACAGGACTATATCAGGGCTATTAACAATGCAAACAATTCCAAGAAAAGAAAGAAAAAAAGAGAAACCCCAAAATTACCCCAACCCCACATGTATTCATGCTTTTTTCGCTATTGACCTCCATAGGTACATCAAGATTAAGCCATGCAAAGTGTGGTTTATCATTTATCACACTCATTTAAGAACACTCATTTAAGAATGTGAAAGAGAAAAAAAAAATCAATGAAACATATTAGTGCCACTAAGAGAATGTCTGGGGAAAAAAAAAGGCCCTATCGACAAAATAAAATGCATCTGAACTCCTTGCAGAGTGTGGAACTGTGTAGGGACAAGCCAGGGTGTGGCTGTGGGCAGGGAACCTGAACAAACAGCGTGGGGTAAACGCCACTGAGGTGTAACGAGTCAAAGGCAGTGACAGAATTAAAGGGGATATTGCTAGGAAGTGTTCTATAGTATTCCCACAGAAACACTTTTGAAAAAAAAAAGATTTTTTTGTATTGATCTTGACAGTTACGAGAAAATAGCAGACTTGTGTGTCATGCAGATTTCCCCCCTTTTGGATGGGGTACCCCAGTTAAGTCCATGCATGTTGGATCTTCGTCAGCGTCACATGTATTTGTAGATTTTATGTCTGATTTTTAAATTCAGAACACTTGCAAGGCAGGCTGAAGAACGGTGGTGCAAGTCGTTTTGTGATGGGTAAAGTAGTTTGTTGGATGTTTGTAGACCATTTTTCTCTACTGATTGTGTCAAATAAATTAAATATTCTTATGAAATGAACGACATTTCTCGTCTGAAGAATCTTTGCTTTTATGAATGGATGACACGTCGCATGATCGGTGTTGGCAATGCTGTGGGATGAAGAATTCATACCTTCAAGCTACTTGTGCGGCTTTCACTCTTTCTATCTCCACCCAGGAGATGAGTATTTTTGTCTGTTGGCAGACCAATTTTAACAAAACTAGGATGGAAGAGGGCCCAGTCAGACCTGCTTACTCCCATGGACTCGCTGAAGTTGCTGTTAAAACCAATCCTTAACTACAATGCTATGAAGGCACAAGCTTAAACTACAGTAAAAAAAAATCTGTCAGTGAGAGTTGTAGAGAAAGGGAAGCGAACGAAGATAACTGTCACAGACGTGTGCACATGCATGCTGGTTTACTTGATGTCCTTGTTTACAGGCATCTAACCACGGAGATTCTTATGTGTGACTGAAGTAAACAGCAATAAAGAGGGGTTGGGGTGCGAGTGGCTAACGATGAAGAGGGGTTGGATGGAACAATGAAGACAGATGAAATTCAACCCACATGACAACTGGCATTGTACAGTTCAAAACGTCGCCAAACACTATCCACAAACCACAGCATTTCATGTGCTTTTTTTTCCTTTCTTTTTCCATCTTTTTTTTAATATTCCCACTTTGATAACAGATTCCAATGACAAGCAGCATGATCCATGAGCACAAATACAGCAAGTACACTTGTTTCATTTGTATGAACCAGATGAACTGAACAATAGGGAACGGTGAACGACACGCGTAGTGTCAATCAATATTGCATCCATCATGTCTATGTACAGAAAACACATGAACGATCACAGGAATCGGCAATCACCTGGTCATGCAGTTTACTATCAGAAGACCTTGGGAGACTCCTTAGAATATCATGCGTACCTGAACATGTATACACAAACACTCTTCTCATGCAGCAGCATTTTTAGACACACATTCAGAGGCACTCACTCACAAAATATTCCCTACACAAGATCCTCCCTCGTTTTATAAAACGAGAGCATCTAGCAAAATCAAAAGCTATCCCAAAATAATCATAATACCAAACCGATGTGCAATGTACGTATATGTACATGTGTGTGTGTGTACATATCTTTTTTCTACAGAATTTTCTTGCTCAGTTAAGATCTTTTTTTTTTTTCAAATCACACATGTATTAATATGACAGTGTTAACAGATAAGAATGGAAGACAGACAATATATGAGAATGAAAAATGTTGCCAGATGAGGCAGGCATATTTCATTCTGATGTCCCAACTTCCACACTCACAGTTTCAAATATTACTGACAGAATACAGTGTGTCAAGTGCTTGAAGACACTGCAGTTCAGTGAATGTCACTATAGCGTTAACAGGCGATTCCTCCCAATCTCTCTCTTACACACTCAACATACATGCACTTGTGTGCACACAGAACCATTTGTTAACTGCTGTGTGTCACCAGTGACTGGCAGTTAAATGAAAAAAAAAAAAGTAGCACAAACAGCCGGTTTGTATGTCTTATCATTCAGATTCCTATTCATGCCACTAAATCTTTCACATCTTTGTTCTTCCGCCTTAGCACTTCTATAGGTCTTTTGTTGGCAGGCTTTCAGATAGTTCCTTCAGCTTGAGCACCCATCAGCTAAAACAATGCTGACTGATTATTTTCTGCATGCTTTAAATGAGACTTGCTCAATGAACAACCTTGGAAGCACCTTCTGACCTTTCCTTCTGAATGCAGCCAAATTGGGGACAGACTATTTACAGTTGCGTACCCACAGACTGCTTAGTTTAGCTTTGTTGTGCATCAGACACCCAGTCCACAAGGTGCATCTCCTCTCAGCTGACTTACTGCCAGTGCTGCAGGCGCTTAGCTCCCCTATGACAAGCAGCACATGAAGAATCTCGGACTTTTCTGAACAACCACCATTGTCCATAAGCAGCTGGCACCCCACAAAAAAGTGACCCACATCATTTTCAGAACTGTTGTGACTGGTCCCAGCTGTGTGCCTCCTCCTTTTTCCTTGAGCTGTGTTGGTTTTATGTCAAATGTAGGATAGATGACTTATGTAGACTCCTGACAACTCTAAAGAGAGAACAAGCAGTGAAGAACTCAAATCATTACACAGCAGCAATCATACCCAACAATGAAGAACTAACACGCCAAAATAATCTCTTGCTTTTTTTTTTCTCTTTCTATATCATCAACGACAATGACGCTGATGATTTGCGTTCTGGTTGACCTCTACAGGACAGTACCCCATTTTCTTTTCTTTCATAGTACCTACAGTTAACCAGGCCCAAGAGAGATGACACCTGTGGTGCTGCCAGGAAATTTAAGCAACATTTGCCAAAGAGGCATCCATTCAGTGGACGAAACTTGACTGAGTAATTCCAGTCTTCCCCTCTGAGCTCACAGTAAAACTATCTCTGGGTAGGAGTAGGTCAGGGCTGAAAAATCCTGTGAATATATACCTCTGACAAGATCTGAACCCAAGACCTCCACACTGCCTACAAGCAATGTTAACCACTGCCCCACGGTGTTTGGTTTCTGGCAATTTATGCCAAATGAGATTTGATTCATGATCCATGAAAAAAATTACTTACTTTGCTTTTTGTTCTCTTTTCTCCTAGCAAAAGCATCCAGATGGTTACAATGTGAGTCACAAACTGCACTGATTTTTCTTTCATGGTGGAATCCCAAAATGCTTAAAATTTTCTGTTACAACCTACTGGGAGGAAGACTCGAGGGGCTTGGTTTTTATCAGACTTACCCACCTTATGTTTAATTAATGATACTTGCCATAACTTACCTCTCAGATATCTGTGTACGCTCTAGTACAGTCATGCTTCGGGGCATCCTGAAAGTGCCCTCAGCTCAGATTAACAAAGCAGGGCAGCAGCAAATATAACGCAGTGGACACTAAAAAGGATTTTTGCTATTTAGTTTTTGCAGTTTTGTCTATCTACCTATGTGTCCAAACAAGTGTCTTATTCCTATTCCACATGTTGTCAAAGAGGAACCCCCACTCAAAAAACGGAAAGGAATAGAGTGCTAACCCAGCCTCTTAACAAACCCTCCATGCTCCCTTGATTCAGAAGACTTAATTCCCTTGATACCGACCCGCTTTCTGAATGAATTCAAAAGATCAGTCGATGCATCTTTCCTTCCTCTGGACACAGATGCTCTGGGCACAACACAACTGACAACACAACTGCTCTTCACAACACGTTTTCACTGATATGGCCCCTACAATCCGCAATCACAATCATCGCTAAATATCCCTCAATATCTGTACAAGTAGCATGGTGTTGTGTGCCAACATTTAAAAGCTACCAATGGTTTTTCTTTTAAATGTTGACCACAACATTTCAAATCTTCGTATGTACAATGTACTGAGAAAAGTGAGACATGAAAGAGATCTATTTCTTTACAATTAAACCAGATTACATGAAGGTGGGTTCCCCCTCTCTAGACCAGTGACTTGTGATTATATATATATATATATATATATATGAAATCACAAGACCAAAGTGTATATATATATATACATATAGTACCAATATCTGCTGATGTCTGAAAGTCTACCTTGTCTGTACCTGTTGATGGGTTTATGAAAAACAAGTAAAATGAGAGGAAGAAATATACACTCCTTCACCCAAGCTCCAAGCCTCCATAGTTCCTGTGTGTGCTTCGGGGGCTTCCTTGTTTGTTTCTTATGTTCACACAGTCAAAATGACCTTACTGTAAAACAAAGCTGCCCAGTGCTGTGCTTTGAGAATAGCATGCTACGATTTCATTGACAATGCTACACTGTTACACTTTGTGATGAAAAGTAAAGCCAAGACCAAACATTTTTCAATTAAAAAAAACTTAACATTTCAAGGACTTGAGGGCGGCTTAAACAAAAGGAAGACAACACAGATCTTAACCCTGTAACTTATTTCATAAAAAATGGCCAAGTTTAGTAAGGAGAGGATAAAAAAAAAAAAGAAGAAAATTCGCTATACACGACTGTGATTTTGCCGCCTTGGTGACTGGTTTTATTTTTGGCCACTTTGAGTTTTTGTGTGTCAAGTCAAAATCATGTGCTATAACTAGCGAGATTTCCATCTTCTTAGTCCACCATCATCTTCTTGTGTGCAAAGTGAAGTACGACTGAAAGTGCTCATGTGACTGACTTTTCGCATCACACAACAAGTTCTACACTTAAATTTGGAATGCTGCACTTAAATTTTCAAAGTGTTAGGTCTTCTGAGACCTTGGCAACTCGGATGAAGAATTTAGGAAATCTGCATTCCTTAAATCTTTGATCATTCGTGTTTCTGGTGTAACGTATCTTGCAGTTGAAGTTTGAAAAGGCTGTGGTTTTGACCATTTGCGCTTAGAAGAGTCTTGACGCTGCTTCAGTGAAGTTTGAAAAGGCTGTGGTTTTGACCATTTGTGCTTAAAAGAGTCTTGATGCTGTATCAGTCTGTTATATCAAGTCTTGTTAGCCTCTCCCTTTATGAGAAACAAGCACAAACACCCAAACAGGTTTTTGTGTTTCAGTTTGATTCACAATCAACCTGAACATGATCTACAATTTTCGTTGGTGATGAGACTGTATTGTCCAAGTTACTGAAATCAGTCTCACTATTTGTAAGAAATTGGTGCCCACCGAGACCAGCATAATCATAATCCTTTTCTAGAACATGAAAGAAGCAGAAAAAACCCTGGAAGGCAGTAGAGTAGGTAACATTCTTGATTGCTTCTGCTCAAGCACCAATCAAATAAAACACATTTTCATTTATCATACCACCTATAATGTCCGTACCTCCCCTCCCCTGACCATTCAGACTGACGGTTATGAAGTAAACATCTGAACTTGCCACAACAACAACAACAACAAAAGAAGAGAAGAAAAGAAGGAAATTACTCATCTTCATCAACAAAAACTGTTGTGAATTATTCTAAAAATTGAATATTAGAAATCACATTAAAATTATAAAAAAAAAATGCTTATACAATCTTGACTAAAAATGACAATTAAAAATGACACTACGAAGGAACAGAGAAGGTGGACTATGCTGACAAAGAGATTGTTAAACTCTGGTGTTTAACCAAGTCTTCTTGTTGCTAAGGGCATCGTAACAGTAGCCCTCTCATCCCTCCCAAAAATCTACCAAGACAGCCTCTTCTGCCTGACTAATTTGGGGCGATGTACATGAACTGAAGACTTCATTTAAATTCTAATATTTTAAAAACATATTTGAATGAGAGGTTACCAATTTTGTATGATATGGAGGAGAGGCAAAAAAAAAAAAAAAAAAAAAAAAAAAAAAAAAAAGGGAAAGAAAAGATGCACTTTCAGACTTTTGATGTTTTTAAAAACTCAAAACACTTTATTCTTTTGCATAACTCCAGTTTTGAATGCATGCATGAAAAGGACACTACTGTTCAACTTACTCTGCAAAATTTAATGTACCTAAAAGTGTACCGTGCAAGTTACCTCTCTTTCCTAGTGGTG